>JAQIXJ010000814.1:0-26966 GCA_034700185.1 Phthiracarus laevigatus | reverse complement strand
GTATTACCAAATTTTTGTAAGTTTGAGTATTATGGGGTTGAACTTATCCCTTACTTTGGTAGTGCATTGCCCATCAAGATTATTGTAAAAATACTACCTAATGTGCTTGAATTCAAAATAATATCATGAAATCAACTATTATACAGTATTATGGGATATTTATAAAATTTACATACGTTACTCAAAGTTAGACGCTTACAAAAATTTAAATGTTTTTCGGAATATAAAATTGACCTTGTTATACAGCCAATATGTTAGCTATGCTCACAAAATTTAGTATTTCGTGATAAAAATAGAACTTCTATTCCCGCCAATATTTTTTTATCGATATTTAAATGTAGAAATTATTTCGGGATAATAAGTGAACTTCATTTCACGCCAATACTTTAAAAATTCTTATCCCAATGTAAAAAGTAATTCGGGATAAAAATGATCTTATATTACCGCAAATTTATTTGCAATGCACCCAAGCTGAAATAAGAAAGTCGGGTGAAAAAATGAACTTATATTACTTCCAAAATGTTTGCTAAGCTCACAAACTGTAGTAAGTATTTCGGGATAAAAATGTACTTCCATTACCGCCAATATGTTTGCTATGCTCACAAACTGTAGAAAGTATTTCGGGATAAAAAATTAACTTCCGTTTAACGCCAATCCTTTAAGAACTCTTAACTCAACGCAGAAATTTTTTTGTAATAAAACGTCAACTACACTACCGGTCAATTATTTATTACCGCTTAAAATAACAGAGAAAATATTTTGGGAAAAAAGTAAACTTCAATTCCTGAAAAAATTTTATTTGAAAAACACAACCTATTGTTTAACTTATAATTGGAATTGAAAAAGACTAATTGACTAAACGTTTTTTAAACAAGCATTATAAAATTATAAAATATAGCTAAATTGTTGTAAAAATTTTATTTATCGAGATTTATAAAAAAAACGAAAATTAATATTTTACAAGATAATAAAAATTGAATTTCTTAAGCAAACTTTCCAAAATAAATCTTATAAATTTAAACTAATGTTTCTACGAATGATTTATTTATCGATAATTTATTTAAATCCGATGACAAATTTTATTTTATGATAGGCATCAAAGCCTTTGTACCATTAATTTCAAACCATGGAAATGTTTTGAAATTTAACACCATAATTGAAAAAACAAGAAAAAAACAGTGATTTTATAGTAAATTATTTTAGACGGAATTTATAACCCAAAATTCAATATCATTATTGTTAACAAAAAGTAATTTCCATACCAGTGATTACTTGAATTGTTTACAAAATATCGTAACCAATTCAAGTTTTTTGTCTCAAATTATAAAAGAAAATGTTAACAGCAAAATAATTTCTAGAGCAACGATTACTTATATAGATCACAATATATCGCAACCAATACTATTTTTTATCCCAAAATACTTAACAACGCACAGGAATAGCCATCAATATAAACCCTCTTTATTTTGCCAAATGAACTGAACTTGTATTGCACTGAAAGGTAACAAAAAGGAGCAAATCCCATTGAATAACATTGCCATCCATTTAAGGTATTACGGGATAATCTCTACCCACGATCAAACTCGCAGTTAAAAACATGTTAATATAAATAAAAGTATTATAGCAAAATTCATGAAAATTTACCATATTAATAGTGTGTATATATTCGAGGAATACCTAAAATTTCAGCAAATTATTCCAACATAAAAAAAAGTTACATAGGTTTTAAGACACTGCGGGGTTGTTTTTATCCCGTTTTTCCTCTGAAGTGTTAAAACAAGAATGGCATATTCATAGCAAGCTCATTTTTGTAGATTTATGCATGCTTATGTGACAATTATATTAGTTTTAAACTAAGAGTGTAAGATCCCAAATCCCTTTATTAGTATAAAACTAGAAAGAACATTATCGAAAATCTAAAAAAAAATCAAAAAAGGCTAAATACAGAGAGACAAACATGCCAAATCCAGTAGCTTGACTTTTCAAAGTGAGCTAAAACAACGTATTCACAGAGAGCTCACTTTTTCTCATGTTAATATATGCTTATCTAAACAAATATATTAGTTCTAAAACCAATGATAGAAAGATTCCAAATCCTTTTATTAATATAAGAAATCGATGGAATCCCTTTATTAATACAAGACTGCGAACATACAGAAGGGCATACAGATTGACAAACATGGTCAAATCCATAAGCTCGATTTTGTCTATTCAAAAGGGGATACAATCTTTATATTATAAAGTGAAATCTTTATATTAATATCTTAATTATAATTATATTTCAATTATGCTTATTTGTAAATTATGATTAGTTTTAATGATATTCAACTAGTTTTTTTATATTTTTGCTTATTTTAATAATGTTAACATTAATATTTTTCCAAAATAAATTTTTGGGCTTTATATTTTTTGGTACAAAAGCCTGGCCTCATACAGTTTTTACATTTAGGCCCGAACCCAACAGAAAGCGTCGGGCCCGAAAAATTGGGGTCAGAAGGGGTCCAATACATAATCTTAATTATATTGTATGTATTGAAGAGCTGTTAATAGAGCTGACATCAACAACTGTTAGAAAATAATAAAGAGATAAATCTTATATTTATAAAATAAATGAATTTTATGCAGTAAATGGCAGTATAAAAAATAGTTAAGAGTATTAAAACTCATAAATGACAATTTATAGGTTTAACAAATTTTTTTGATAACAAATAATATTAATCGATAAAAACACAAACTGTTAAAACATTAATTTGTTTTGTTCATTGAGTGTAATGTTGTTTAAAGCAGAAGCCCAGTACAAAAACAGAGTTTTAATGTAAGAATTTTAAAACTAATCTTTAAAACAATAAAAATAAAACAAATTAATAGCTTTAACAATATTTTCTCCTTTTCTTTTGCTTCATTGAATATAATCTAATAAAGTTAGAAGTTCTAACTTAAAACTTAAACGTGGGAAAAGAAATTGAGATTAACCGTCAGGAAAAAAAAATTGTGTTAAAAAGTAAGCTTATAATTCATATTTAAGTCTCTCTATAAAAATGTTTTAACATTTGGGAGACCAAAAAAAAATTAGTAAAAAATTAGGGTCGAGTTAGAAAAAGTTTGAATTCCATTTGAAGCTTAATTCATACATTCTGTAAAAAAATATATGATTTTATTGATGATTTAAGTATAAATATTTTCCTAAAACATAAGCTATATTTTTATTTAATAGATGAATGATTTAGAAAAAACGCGACAATATTATGACTTAGAAAAACAAGATTATATACAGAGATTACTCAAAACAATTAAAATGCTTCAATTAAGGTCAAGCAAATTGATAACAAGCGATAATCAAACAAATTGCGAAACATTATCAGATCGAAAACACGCTGTCGTACATATTTGTAGAGATAAATTAAAGAATGAAAGCGAAGTTTTATCATCGCTGCAACAAAGTTATGAGATGGCAGTCAAAGAAAATGTTAGATTGCAAAAGGAATTGGAAGATACGCGCATTAACTTCGATACTTTGGTGGATAAATTAGAATCGATTGAGAGCGAACACATTCAAATTTTAACCATTCAACTCAAACACCATAAAGAAGATTTTGAAGCCGAGAGAATTGAAAAAGTTGAAGCTTTAGGCGAAATAAAGCGGTTGTGCAATGAAATCGATAAACTAAATACAAAATGTACAAATTATGAAATGAAACTATGCATTTATAAGAATCTTATTGAAAATAGATGTTCAATCTCTAAAGAAACAAAAGTTAAACAAAGTTCTAGTCATTCAAAAATACCGATGCCTAATAGTAATAAAGAGGTTATAAGGAGAAAAACAAAATCTCTGCCCATAAACTATCGACACAGTTCTAACGTTTTGAATGAAGTTGATAAACAAAATATACCGGTAGTTCGAAAATATAGCGTACCCGCAAAAAATTTTTACACTGCGTTTATTAAGTCTAATAAAGATTCAGAATGCGATGGGAAATCTATTTTGAATAATTGAAATGCAATACATAAGATATTCTGAACCATAGATTGGCCAAAATTGTAATTCTCTTACTTATCATTTAATATCGATTGTAATAATTACCGAATTTTCGAATTTGTTAATATATTACTTAAAATTCAAACATTCTAAACAATTGATTATAATATTAAATATTAATGATTCTTTTTAATAATAGTGTTTAATTTATCGTAATATTATTATCAATTACAATGATGTAATAGATAAATAGGTATGGATGTAATAAAACACGTGTAAATGGAGTCAAGCTATAAAGAATTTACAATTCTTAACTCAAAGACCATAAATCTTAAGAGAACGGTCCAAACTAACAGATACTAAATATTTGGAATGCTCTCCGAAACGTACACCAGTGGCAGCCGCGGTGTGATCCGCAAATGTTTTGATGTTTTCCCATTGTTTACTGATATAAACTCTTACATCAGTTCCAGCCACAGCCAAATAAGTACCGCTATGATCAAAGCATAAATCTTTTACTTGATATCCTTCATCCAAAATGATAGTTTTGAAATTTTTCAGTTTTCTCAAATCCCAAAGTTTGATTACAGAATCGTCAGCAGAAGTGGCCAAATAATATCCATTTTCCGAAAAAGACATGGCAGATATCGAACCGGAATGACCTGGAAAGTTGGCCACATTACTTCGTTCCTTCAAATCCCATATTTTGATTAACGAATCAGAAGTTCCCGTTCCAAATATAAGACCGTCGGGATGAAACTGAGCAGTGGTGAGCGCGTGAGGAGTGCTCGTATCACCAACTTTGGTCAGTAGTTGACCAGTATTCAGATCGGAGAACGCCCAGTGCTCGTCAGTCGATGTGCTTAAAACATAATCTCCAGTCGCGTGCAGACTAACAGCAGTGATAGGGCCGTCGTGTGCGCGAACTATTTTTACGGTCTGTGAGGTTGGAATATGCCAAACACGGATCTGTGAATCCGGTGACGCTGTGATACAATTCTCTTTATTTGGGTGATATATCACACACGTCACCTTCTTTGTGTGTCCTTTTAATGGCGTTATTACTTGTTCATTGTCTTTATTGAAAATGATGGCGCATTTGTCATTACCACCAGTTAGTATCATATTAGAATCAGTTGGACATATATCCACCGCTAATATTCCCGGAATACTAACGCTATGCAAACCAGAATGCGAAGCAATAGTTTTGAATGTACGAAACTCTTCGGGTTTTACCAGCTCTTCGGGCACTGTTTTGCCGCGCTTTTTACGCTCAGCGGTAAGAATTGCCGCTTTGTTCTCCAGTTTTTCTAAAGTTTCCGGAGTAATACCAATGTCTTCATTCGCTTGTTCCGCATATGACGTGTCTATTGTGTTATATTGTTGGGCATTCGAACTAACATTAGATATTCCAGCTTTAGGTTTGAGTGTTGCCAACGCTTCTCTGGCAGCCGTCACTTCTTTGGTGAGTCTTGCGATCACACGACAGGCAGCGTCGTGTTGGTATAACGCGTGCGACAACTCTTGACGCGCTGTTTGTAATTGTTGTCGAAGAGTGAAACTGTGAAGCATTACTGCATCCCATTCGTCCTGAAGACTCTTCAGTATTGCTGGTATGCTTGTGGCCGATGGAGGTTTGGGTTTCACTATCGGCGAACTCTTCAACTCTATAAGCATGTCTTCGCGCAATTCTTTACCACTCATTGGATCGGTTCCGTGTTCTTCAATGTATTTCAATATCAATCTCTTCTCAAATACAGTTCCAGAAACGGGTGACACAACAGCCACTTCTGGCACTTCATTGCTTAAAGCGCAGCACAATGCCATTTAATCTATAATTCAAATTCAGATGTTTTTAATTTAATAAACAACACAATAACCGATTACTTAAACGATTTTCACTGTGTTTTTTAAGAGCGGATTATAACACGCTCGAAACATAAATATCGTCATCTATTCAAACATAAGCGGCATAACATACTAGCATTGGCTGTGAGAGTTTCAGGCTTCTGTCCATACTTATATAATGAGTAAAGAAAGTTACGCATCGTATAATCATAGACTGGCGCTTAAAAGACGCTCAATGTCAGCTATTGTATGATTAAAATATAAAGCTTAGTATTTTGTTTCATTTAATCACACAATTAAAAAATGTGATTAATTAAATATATATAACTTATATTAGGGGAAACAATTATAAAATTATGATCGATTGACATAACTCTGGATTATCATTAATTCGTGCGTAAAGCAAACATAAATTGTATAAACGTGACCTATTCTTCACAAACACTTTAATTATTTTCATTAGATTACGCGCATATTATGTATACCGCATGAACATTATTTTCTTAAATTCAATTCGATGGTAATTTACGGTAATCGCGACTACTGGACGAACTCGAGCCATAATTTTGTAATATTTACTTTATAGGCTAAAGCAAACGTAATTTATGCGTTAAAATAATTATTTGAATGATGCTATGCTATGCAACGCTTTAAACAGTAACTGCATTAATAGCTTATCCTAACGCTTAATATATGCTTGAGTTTGTCAAAAAGTTTTTTAATATTAACTCGTTTATTATTATAAAATGAGGAAACAAGTGTGTGATATGATTACGATAAGTGTTATCAACCGAAAATAAATTTCAGTATGAAAATGGTTTTTGGTGTAAATATTAATTTATCCAAATTAATACTACTGTGCATATTATGCACACTTATAATAACAATATTGATATCATTATCGCCAATAAATGTTGGCAATCGATGTAATTGTAATGATAATGAAATAGTTAATAGTAATAGGGATTCGGGTGAACATTCGTTGGCAGTGATCGTCCCATTTCGCGATCGATTCGACGAATTGTCAACATTTGTGCCACACATTCATCAGTTTCTTGTCAAACAGAATATCGATCATAAAATATTGATCATAAATCAAGTAGACTTTCATCGGTTTAATAGAGGATCGCTTATTAATATCGGATTCCTGTTGAGCCGAAATCAATTCGATTACATAGCTATGCATGACGTCGATCTCATACCACTTAATCCTCAACTTAAGTATTCGTATCCAAAGTATGGACCATTTCACGTATCGTCGCCTAATTTACATCCCAAATATCATTACAAGACATTTGTTGGTGGAATACTGTTGATAACCAGAGAGCACTTTGAAAAACTGAACGGTTTATCCAATAAATACTGGGGTTGGGGTCTCGAAGGTATTCATTATATGATCTTTAGTTAAATTGTTCACACAATCCCAATGCTATTTATCGAATTTTAATTTTCATGTTTTAGTTTAGAATTTAGTTTATAATAAATTTGTTTTAAATCTCAAAACAAATTTTTCCGTTAATGTGATTGAAATATTTGTTCATTATTACAGCGCTATCGAAATAGTAAACAAATAACTTAATTATGTTATGCAAATAATTTTGTATTCACGTAACAGACAAACAAATAATTTTGTAATCAAATATCATTATGATATTACATTATTTAATGCGATTTTCAATGCTATATATCTGTTTTTATCGTTTAGACGATGAATTCTATGCCAGAATTAAAGAAGCGGGTCTAATGGTATTATAATTTTAGTTTATTATATATTTCAAATATTTCGCATAAATACATGTATACTTAATAGATATCTCGACCAGAAGGTATTATAACTGGTTTAAACGATACATTTCTACACTTTCACGATCGTTTGCATCGCAAACGCGATACCGCCAGACTTTTCAACCAAAAAGAGGTAAACGGTTACTAAAAATACGAATATTTTCAAAACTAATCGATAAATGATCGTAAGGTAACGCGAAGGAGAGATAGACAGACAGGACTTAATTCCGTGCAATACAATCTCGTCAAAGTAAATGAGATGACAATCGATAAATGTCCGTTTACTGTATACCACGTGAAATTGATTTGCGACAAATCTATTACTCCGTGGTGTGATATGAAGTACAGTTCAACTTCCAAGCCGAACATTAAACTCTCTAAATAGTTGTAGTTATTCGCAAAAGATGTCGTAATTGGCGAATATGGAGCATTATATAATTAGGATTTGGAAGCAGATCAAGAAAAAGTTGATTAAACGTCATAATAGGATGAGCCACAGCAACAGCGACAGCAACACAACCAACATAATCACTAACACTTACACAGTGCAGTGCAAAGCAGCGGAACAGATACAGAACTAAAAGAGAGTCATTGCCTTCTCATGAATATTACATGATTGACGGGTGAGTCAAAGTGATTATGCGTAGTAATATGTTTGTGCAGATGTGTCCAAACAACGTATAGTAGTTGTAGTTAAAACTAAATATGATGGCAGTTCACACTATTCGCTATTAACTACACCATTATATTGTTTACGAATCGTTTAGTCTATTTATTTATTTCTAGTGATTTAGTAATATAACGTTAATTGTCAAAAGTAATGGCGAATCATTTAACTATAGTTCTGTTTTGCTCATGACAAATATAAAATTTAACAAAACTATTAGATAACCAAAAAAGTTAAAAGTTTAGATAATTAATTTAAAAGTATTATCATCTCTTCATTAGATGTATTAGATATGTTTAATTATGTTATTTATGGCCTCATATCTAAGCGATGGCTTTTAATTGTTTTATTATTATAAATTTTATTAATCCGAAACGGCATCACAACATACATATACATAGTATTGTGCTTATTATTTTATGTCTACCACTACTCGTCATTTCGTATAAAGGTATAGATATTAAATATCGTATATATTCAATTAATTATGCATGTATTTTATTTTAATTATTTATTTGGTTGACCTAATATTTTAATTCGCGTAACATTTATGTTTCGAATTTGAATCATAAATCTAAACGAATCCAAATTGCACTCTTGAAAAGTGCAACATAGTTCAAAACACTGTGTTTTGTTTGGTTAAGCGAAATATTTTAAGTTCCTTTTTGGATGATATTAAAGGTTGAAATAATAAACATTTTTTGCCAAAAACAATAATCTCAAAGGTTAATGAATTCAAAAAGCTCTAAACCACACCACGAAAAATAGTGGGAATTATTTATTGGCGCATGTTTTCAGTCATTTCCTTAAACTGTTCTCATTTCAAAAGTTATCGTTTTATTTTGGTTTGAATTTCATTGATACGCGAGTGTTCGCTATCAAAATTGCCGTTTGAATGTCACCAAATATTAGGCGTCATACAAAAATAAAATTATCTCAAATTTATTTATTGAATTTTTAAGATTTATTTGCAAAAAAAACTGTAGAAAAGTCAGATTTATTGATAATTAAATATTTTAAAATATTTATTGCTATATATTATAATTTATTAAATTGATTTCATGTATTTTTGTTTGACCATATAATAGCCATATGGTTCAAACCATTTTATTATTATCGACTTAACACATTAATTTCTTATGTGATATTATTAAGTTCAGGAAAAACTTATAGTTGTTTACACTAGAGATATTTTTATCACTCAACCGAATAAACGTTGTGTGCAGGCATTTGTAAATTTTAATTGCATTATGCTGTTTACACTTCAATACTTTCAGCTTTTAAAGAAATTTAAAGTCGTTTTGCTTACAAATGATCCAGTAATCTAATACTGTATATCGAGTTTATTATATCAATTTTAATGGAAAATGCACCAAAATTTGTATCATTTTGTGTGATCGCAGTTAAAGCCAGACATGAAAATTTATTTCATTATCACACGAGTTGAATAAATCAAAAATTTTACTCGAAGCAGTACAAGTTTTTTTTCGTTTTTTATTGCTTTCGAGTAACAAAAAAATAAAATAAAATTAAGGTCAAGACGATATTTCATTAAAAATATATGTCAAATTATCCATTTAATTTCACACCCAGTTTCTAAAATATCTGATTATAGCAGCTTTTAAACTTGCAGATGAGTCAAAAAATGGATGTTTGTTATCTGCACTATAAGATTGTTCGTAAAGTGCGTGGTGTTATTTATTTGAATATTTCTTGAAAGAAAAAAAATGTTATTAATTCCTATCCGATTGTTCATATAAAAATTTTACAGCAATAATACGTTTGCTTATTTTATTGCATTTTTTACTATTCCGTGCACAGACGTGATATTGTAGATGAACAATATTTTTAATTGAAAAAATTGTCAGATTGCCAGAAATGATAATTCTAAAATTTGTGATTAATAATGAGTAATGGCAAAAATTTGTATTTGAATTTTTATAAAAAAATTAATACTTGGCACGCGTTAATTACTAATTAGATAAACAAAACATGACGTTTAGGCTCTGTTTAAGTCGGAAATTTGTTCGTTCATTTATAAAAAAACAGCAAAATCTAAGGTTCATTTTCGGGTTCAGCAGAATATTTTATGAAATTACTGTATAATGAACTCGAAAAAAATTGTTTTAAATTTTGACTTTATCCAAAAATAAATCATTGTTAAAAATTATTGTTATACTGATTAGTGTAAACATTAGTGTATTAATAATATTAAAACTGAAATTGTAGTTAATTAATTTTATCAGTTATTGAGTTTTTATTTCTGCAAAAAAAACACATTTTCTGTCGAGATAAAAAACTATTAGTAAATCACTAAGCTTTTTATCGTTAATTACTGTATATCTGGGGTATTGTAAATCTTTTGAAAAAGTACAAAATCGTTCGGTAATCACTATTTAAATAATCGTTAAGAAAATTTTTCCAATTTAATTACAAAAATGAGTTACAACTCATTATGCTTGACTTTTGTTATTTTCTGTAAATTGATTTTTGTTATCGCCATAAATTTGTTTATTTATCAGCTGACAATAAACGACAAAACTATTATATCAAAATCTTGCTGTATTTTTTAACTGGTTTTAAATAGCAATCGTATTTATTTTATTCAATCGTGAACTTTATGATATCTTCATTTCCTAAATTTAATCTAATAATCAGGTTAACGAAAATTAATTGAAAGCTTGTTCTACTTTTAATACCTTAATATAATTTTATTATTGACCTCCTGAGTGGTTGGTAACTAATAACTGAGTGATTTCTATTATATCATATTTATTATATTTATTTATTGCTTTATTTATCCATTCCTTAATAAGTTACTTTACTATATAAGAGTTAATAGCATATTTTGCCACTTTTAAATTCATAAAAGTGGTATTTAAAAGTGATATTCCATTTGTTTTTTAAATAAAATTAGCCTTCTATCAAGAAAATTTAAAAAAATTAGCATTGGTTATTATTATACAATTATTAAACCAATGTGAGCAAAAATGATAATCCTAAGCAAATTTATTCTAATTAATAATATAAAAACTAATTTTTCGTCCTCTCTCTCTCTCTCTCTCTCTCTCTCTCTCTCTCTCTCCACATTATTACACAATGATGGGGTTCTAGTTTTCTAACAATTCCAATATATTTTAATAGAATTAATAATTTTGGTAAATGTTTCAGATTTAACTTTTAAATCGTAAACCCTTTAAATTTTTGCATTCTGTATTCATTGGTATAAAAACATTTCAAACGACCTTACAATATCAATCTTTTAATGACCGGTTATGTTTTAATTTTATTTTTTAAAATTTGTAAGTCTCGTTATAATATGTATTATGTATTAGTGTTCTTATTTAAGATCCTGGTCCTGCATATTATTAAATATTGATAATAAAAACTTGGAACTAGTGATTTTCGCTTAAATTATAAGCTTGAAACAAATTTTTAATGTATATTATTTTTATTTTTATATGAATTTTGTGTTGACTATAAGTTTACGTAACATTGAAAATTTCTATTGTATACGGAAATTTAAAAATATATTTAGTCGTTAATTAAGCACATATAATGATTTAATTTTGTGTTAGAAGTTAATACCTGTTATTTAATACCTGTTTTTTATTTTTTGTAAAATTTGTAATATTTTTAATTCGAATCATTAAGAATAAATTTGTTGGTCATAATTAATTGATGCGATTTTGAACGATCTTTTAAAATTGAACTTCTGAAAGCTTTGAAATCTTTTATTCTTTTTTCTATTAACTAAACATCTACAAATATTATTCAAATTACGAAATAAGTTGAAAGCCATTAACTAACTTTTAGTGTGCATGTATTTTAAATGAATCTAAAAAAATAAAAAATTCTAACTGATTAATTTTTACGGACTATTCTGTATAAAGTATTGAAAATAAGTAGGAAGTGATTTTCAGTAATAAGGATCTTGCAATCATAGGTTGGACTAACCTAACCCTCTGTTTATCTCTATTTCGGTGATGACAAACTTGCGATTTTACGTACAGTATTATAGATATCCGTCAGTGGATATCAATCTATATATCGATACTTTACTATATGAAAGATATCTGAAAATTTAAAGACATTAGTAAAGATCACTTTATCTTATTTGATTCATATATTAGTTTTAATATAAACTACTAGATTTTGAATGTCTAGACTCGTAAACAGTGGTCAATTAGTCACTTTTAATATTTGTAAATATTTAAATTTTAAAATTAAATATAGTTTATGTTTTAGCTAATTTTTCTACTTTTTAGTTTTATTTTTATTTTAATACCCAAGTTTTTATTTGAGTTATTTATTTATATTAAAATAATTTGTCACTCGTTGCTTATTTTTGTTTTGTATAGTTGATATAACCGTCTTTTTGATGTTGAATGCATAACATTTATTACTTTATAAGATAACTTATTTTATAAAGCATAGTATAAGGTTCATTTCACATTAGCGAAAACTAAACATTCCGATCACAAACGAACCCAAAGCATAATAATAGACTCTAAACCCTTCTCATTCAAAATTAGCTCTTTTGTTTATCAAATTTATTTCTTTTGTTTATTATTTTATAGGCTTATGAAGCAATATTATTGATATTGTTTGTAAGTGAGATAATTAACACTTTAACCAAACATTTATTCAAACAATCTTTTATACTCTTTTGTTTGAATGAAATTAACAGCTTTAAAATGTTAATTTTATTGACATTCAGGGACTTAATTAAATTATATTTTACTTTATGATGTATTTTTCTAGATTTGAAAATTATAGGTTTATGATAAATTCTTTTTCGGAAGAATATTTGAATCACAAATATAACACATAAACATACATGTACTGTAAATTTTAAATAAACTTTATCACCCTTTGATTTTTTTGGAATTTTTATGTGGAATATTATGTGAACATAAAAAATTGAAAGATTCACGATTTTGTGGCTTTATAAGCGACTACTCATCAACACTTTGCTAAACAATGCTTACACCCACCCAAAAAATATGCTTTTAAAATTCCATTCGAAACATGAAGTTACATCTATATTTGACATTTTTTTAATCAATGAAAAATAATATAAAATAAGGAGAAATTCAAATTAAAGCACATTTGCAAATTAACATTATTATTAAAAGTTTGGAAAGTTAAAATACAAATTGTAATAATTATTTTAAAGAAATTTTTCAAATTAAAATTTTGTGAATTTATATAACTAATTAATTTTATGTTTTAATTAATTTTTAAAAATGTCATTTATTTAACCTATTAGATCCGTTTGAAGAGTTTTCGCGACACGAAGATGTTATACCTTTGTTACAATATTCGAATACGCTTCATAGCAACGCATTAGGGGTACGATAACCTTTGCAATACAAATCTGATCATTATATTCTATGTGATAAAGTAATATAACTATTGCCGTAATATTGAGAATATGCTATATATTAATACATAAGCATTTAAATTACTCTTAAATGATTTTATTTTGATAGGATAAAAATTTGGGCGAAAGTAATTTAGTTATCAAATTGAATGCGTTTAACACTTCATTTACAATTGATTTACGAAGAAATACTCAACTTATCCCATCCACTTATTTTGAAAAACATCATTACAACGGAAGCTATGTTACAAATTTTCCTCATTTAGAAGTAATATTAAATCGCATTTGTAATAATGAATGAAATTAAATTTAGTTAATTTAATATTTCTAGTTTGAACATGACTGCTATTTTAAAGGCCATTTACTTAATCAAAAGGAAATAACTTGGGCTGCTATTTCCACGTGCAATGATTCTATTAGTGGAGCATTTACTGATGGCATTGACACGTATTACATTCACCCAAAACCAAATAATAAATCAATTACATTATTTAGAGACAGAGACTTGCAGTCTACGTTAAAATGTGGTTTCGTGAGTCACAGCAAACTGGACTCGCAATCCAATTATAATAATAGAATCAAAAGATCAATTTTAGATCCATATTATAGTAATAGTTTCTCTCGATATGTTGAATTAGTTATAGTGAATGATTTTAAAATTTACGAAGAATATCAAAAGGATAGAAACGCTGTTTTTGATAGAAGCAAAAGAATCGCTAATATCGTTAATTCTCTCTATAATCAGTTAAATATTTACGTGACATTAGTGGGAGTTGTTGTATGGACTGAGAAAAATGAGATCACACTGTCTAGTGATGGCGATCAGACATTAACCAATTTTTTGCATTACCGACGCGAGCGGCTTATGTCGGAACATCCCAACGATAACGCTCAACTAATTACTGGCTCATCATTCGATGGCGGTGTTGTCGGTAAAGCTCTCAAAGGTTCGATTTGTACGTACGAATATTCTGGTGGCGTTAATACGGATCACAGTCACGTAATTGGTTTGGTTGCCACTACAGTTGCCCACGAACTCGGACACAACTTTGGAATGGAACACGATTCGGATAAATGCAAATGTCCGAACGGCAAGTGCATTATGGCTCCGTCTTCGAGTGCCATTAGTCCCAAATTTTGGTCTTCCTGTTCCCTCGAATATTTAGAGCATTCATTTAAGCATGGAATGGATCATTGCTTGAAAAATAAGCCAAAAAATATAATGGGACCCGTATGTGGAAATGGATTTCTGGAAGACGGCGAGCAATGCGATTGTGGCCTTAAACAGATTTGTGATAATAAATGCTGTAATGCCACCACTTGTAAATTAATGCCAGGTAAGGTATAACTTATTGATCTATTGATTAAATGCCTCACTTTCGGCTACAGACACCTTAATAGAAGTTACGAGTTATACTTAACTAATGAAACGATGATTATTTTAGGGGCGAAATGTGCGACTGGATCATGTTGTGATTTGACTGTGTGTAATGTTATACCAAAAGAAACGCGAAAAGCGTGTCGACCGTCGAGAGGAGAATGTGATTTACCAGAATATTGTGACGGTAACAATGAATTTTGTGGGGAAGACGTGACCGTTCAAGACGGCACTTCATGTAATGCGGATTTTGCTTATTGTTTTGGGGGATCGTGTAATTCACATGAATCTCAATGCGAGTTGCTTTGGGGAAAAACCGGCAAAGTTTCTGATTATAAGTGTTATCAACAAAACACAAAGGGAAACGCAAACGGAAATTGTGGCTATTCTAGGGCTAATCAAACATATAAAAGTTGTTTCATATCCGATGTTATATGCGGGCGATTACACTGTTTCTATCAGAACGAACGATTAGAATACGGAACTGAAAGCGCAGCTATACTTTCGCGCTCATTTATTAACATCAAAGGAAAAGTGTTCACATGCAGATCTGCTATTATTGATCTCGGTTTAGACGAAACTGATCCCGGATTAGTGCCCAATGGAGCCAAATGTGGAACAAACGATATGTGTGTCGATCAAAAGTGTGTACCCGTTAGTTCTTACCTTATGAAAAACGCGTGTTCGCAGAATTGCAATCTTAACGGCTTATGCGACAATCGAGGAGTTTGTCATTGCTTTGCGGGTTATAGTGAACCAAATTGTGAACAGTCTCTTCCAGGCGGCTATTTCTTTACTATAGCTATGTATATAATTTTCTTATGTATTCTACCATTGACTGGTATAACAGCGTTTATCATTTATAATTATCACGACAAAATTAAAACCTGGTGGCTCATGCAAGCTAGAAAATCGGCCATTAAGTCTCGAGCTAAACAAATATCACATCGAAAACCTCCTCGACTTCCGATCAATTTTAATGCCGAATCATTAGAAATATCGAATCCGATACCATTAGAGAATCAGGAAAATAATACGTCTGTTACGTCTACATTAACTGATTTCCGCAATTCATTTAAAAGTTTAAGCAGACCTAATTTACGAAGTTCTGAGATATCAGCACCAATTAAAATAGAAAATTCTTGTGACAGAAATAGTGTTCGTTTAAAACCGATACGACCAGCTCCTCCTCCACCACAACCACCACCGATGGAGGCTTATCAACCAACTCAACAAACATCGCAAACATTAGAATCACTACCACCACAACAATCATTAATGCGCTCAACAAGTATGAGATGTTCATCTAAAAGTATAGGTAAAACCACTCGACCCACACAACCACCGCCACGGCCTCCTCGACCCAAATCAAGCTATTCGAACATTACGTCGAAGCAACTAAATGTAATGAATGACAATGCAAAAACATTCGGTGCACTTTCGAAACAAGTGACACCAACTTCTACATCAAATAGTAATCAAAATATTTTAAAACCCTCGGAAAAAACTAATGCTACTAATCATAAATCGGTTGCTTCACTCACTAAGAGATTTGAAAACTGTTAATTCAAATATTTTTTATAAGTTACGATATTTCTAGTCTACAAGTTGCTTATAAATCGTGTAATTTTTCATAAGTAATATTTATTTTCAAATGAAGTCACCATAAAGAAATGTAAAAAATTATAATATATAAAAAGTATTTGTTGAAAATCACTTTCTTGTTGTTTTCTTTTTCTTCTTTTGAGTTGGTCTCTGTTGTCGTGGACCTTGAGGTGAATTCGCGGGAATATTTGCTGTTACATTTCGTGCCACTGGTTTGTTGGGCTCTCTATAACAAACAAAATAGTCATTTTATTTATTAAATTATTTTAGAATATAGACATACACTTCGCCAATCGCTCCCTGCGTTCCTTTGCCAATGCTCTGCACATTGCGTTTGTCTTTTTTCTTTTTAAAAGTTGAACGTTCATATCTTGGAAGCCATCGTTCAGGATCGGGATCAACGTTTGCGTCATAGCCTTTTGGTAACTTTTTCTTCTTCTTTTTCTTTTTACGATTTTTATCTTTAACTAACAGCGCGCCGGCGGGTGAAGACGGGTCTGTTTTTGTTGATTTTTTTACGTATTTCGCACCTAATGACCAATTACTGGTTTCTAACGCATCGACATCTACTGACGACAACGCTTGTTCTATTGATGGCAAAGCGTTACTTACCCTAAAAGTAATATTATTATTAAGTTAAATAAATTTAATTTGTTAGTAATTAAATAAAATAATACTCGTGTGCTTTTTGAGGATCGAATTGAGAATATGCGCTTATTAATAGTGCAACTAATTTTGGATTTTTGGGATTATTTTTCCTTAATTGCTCCAATAAATTAACAGCATCTTTTGCGCGACCAGTTTCCATTAAAAATCGCGCGCTTTCGCGATATAGCGAAAACAGCTCTTGACTTTCGGGCTGCGATTAAATCAAAATTTAAAAAATTTATCGAGAAAATCAAACGATTTCTATTTACCTTATTTAGTTCATACCATTGAACAGCCTTTGATAACAAATTAGTTACCGATTCTTTATCGTCGATACTTAAATAAAGCGAAACTAATGTAGAAATAATGCCTGGTTTATACATAGTATTTCCTAATGATAGAAGTATTTCACACGCTTGTCGTATATCCGATTGTTTTATTAATAACTGCGAAAGAACAAGTGCAACATCAATCGCAATGTCCGCACTTTTACTTAAAATATCTTTAAGATAATTAATGGCTTCAATCATTTTCTTTTCTTTACATAACAACGCAACTTCCAGTAAAATCGATTCTTTAACCGCTTCCGGAAATTTTTTCCTGAGTTCCTCCACTTGTTTTCGACACGAATCACTTTGATTTGTGTGCATTTGCAGTAAACAACTATTGAATAATATAGTTCTACGTTGATATCTGCTAAGTTTGGAATCAGCGCTGTCCGCTAATGCGGTCTTCATTTTCTTTTTTGAATCGAACACATTTTGATCTTTATTAATTGTAACGATATTATTACTCGTAACTGCTATTAAGGCAATGTCGGTCGGTCTAGAAAAATAACTCTTATAAATACACAATACGATCGATTTATAAAAGCAGTTATTAATTAAAAAATGATTACTTTTGCTTTAAAATTTGATTATACATTCTTAGGGCAGTTTCTTCTTTGTTTTGATTTTGATAGCAGTAACCAATTTGTGCCCTAATGATTCCCAGCTCTGCTTCAATTTCTTCTTCTGTCGCTTCTTCTTGTTCTAATGTTTTTCGGCATAAATCTATTTATAGAAAAATAAATTAAATATATTCATATAATTTCTGGAATATCCAATTGACACATACCTTCAGCAATATTTAACTTATTGAGAGCCTGTTCGTACTTTAGTTGTCCCAACAGAATACCCGCTTTATTGTAACAAAGCTCGTAAGTTTGTTCGCCGAATTCCCGTTTATTATTAATTAAATCACTGTTTTCGATGCTAAGACTGGCTAAAACCGCGGCTAAGTTTGTCTCTCTTTCGTCCTCATAATCGTCGTCAGAGTTTTTTATAAGCTCTAAATACTGTTCATAACATTCGGAATACTTTTCTAACCTATAAAGCTATAATTAAAAATAACAATTTATTGTAAAGTTGATCACATCATAAGATATACTGTATAATAACTTACAGATTGAGCGCGAAGTTCTTTAACGCGAAAATCAAATTCTGATTCTTTAAAGTTATCCAATATTTTTAAGGCATCGATAACATTATTGAGACGATAATGACAATATGCCTTTTCGAATAACAGTAATGATCTAATAATTGTTTGTAATAATTGTAACACAAATTTGTTAACATTCGATATCTATGTTTATACTTCTTAAATATTAAATTTTACCCTAAATTTTGATCACATTTATTGATGTGATTGAGAGCGTCTTCGAAACGAGATAATTGTATGAGACATACGATTTTACAGTGCAATGCTTTTGCGTTCGATTTATCTTCATTCAAAACTAATCCATCATATATTAAATCACAATTAATATATAATTAAAATTTAATTGTACTGTACATTAATATAGCTATAATTGTGTTTGTTTTTTTTACTTTAACCAAATCAAAACGTAATAAAAATATTAATTTAGTTGATAAAAATATTAATATTTATATCGATTCATAAGGAAAATATTGAGAAAAACAAATTACAATTTAATTAAAGTGATATATAATATAAACATATCCAAACTCTGGATATAAGTGAGCAAACATTTAAATGAGTGCAAAAAATGCAAATTATCCAATAAATCTCTAATCGTTTTCTTTAGATTATTAATATATTTTAAAATATTATTTTTTGCCAAAAATTATAGCATAAATATCTAACAGTAATGTATATAAATGTATATATAATATCAAATATAAAATACAATATAAATTACAAACTTTTATTAGCAGTTTTGAGTGCTTTGTCAAAATCGCTATTTTGCTCGAAACGATGCAATTCATTGAACAATTGACACAAATTATTGTTCAATACCGACTGTTCCGAACTACTTGTCATTATTGTGTGTTTATATCGCAAACAAAACAATATTCAATCGTATAATTAAGCGAAATCAGTTCCACGTGTTCAAACATTTAGCTCACTTTAAAAATCATTACACTATTGTTATTATAAAAAAATCCGCATATATTTTTCGCAACAGATAAATATTGACTCGTAAGCTATATGTACTCTAAATATTGGGTGGTTTTTTAATGGCTCCAAAACACCTTTTTAATTCAAAACTTCGGAAGTTAATTCGCGTTATAATTTATAAAACCTATAAACCCCGTTATTTAATTCAAAATTAGGGAAATTATGCCAAAATGAGATCAGTAACATTGAAAAAACACATAACACTTTGTGGAAATACAAAAATTAATAAAACACACTATAAATGGGAATTGACTTAGTATTATATGTATAGATAGATGTCAGTGGTGTGTGAAACAATGAGATATGATGTCATTAATACGTTACTAATTTGTTTGCGATATTACTGTAAATTAGTGTTTAAACGGTTTGATTAAAACAGCCATTTTAGTTGATTACCATCACAACTACATTACACCATATTATTACCAAAATCCAACTATTATTACTATTAATTTGTAAGTATTTTGACATAAATGAAATAATTAGATACTAATACAAATACGTTGATGTTTTGATGATTTAGTTGAAGATGTCTCATGTGAGCGAAGAGGACAGTGAGTTGGATGCGTTACGTGCGGCAGCGCTTAAGTCGATGCGCGCCAAAACGTACGCAAAACACAACAAAACGGGAAAACGTATGAACGAAACGAACGCTACCAATGGTGGCAAATATTCAAACCTTATTGTATTGACATCAAGTGATGATCAGTTGGGCAACAAATCGTTTAATAGTTCGCGCGTTCGCACATTATCACCAAAATCGTCATCGATATCATCATCAACTAATAATAAAAGAGTACTTCCCGGAAGGTTTAGTCGATTGGAAAGAGACGACAATGACAGCGATGACGACACTGACGATTATAGTGATGATGAGGACAATAGTAATTCGTTAATGCGTGCCTTTAATGACAATAATTGTTTAAGTGATGCGCGGATGACATCAATACTACCAAAATCTAATGATTCAATCAATACAAATACAAATGTGTGTAATGATGACAATAATGATGTTAAGTGTTCCACTAATTGTCACGATATTAATGTCAAAAATGATAAAATTAAGCTCAAAATTAATAATAATACTAATATGGAATCAATGAATTTATTAGAGATGAGAAAATTAAAATTTGGTGATATTTGTGCGGATAATCATTGTATAGACAGTTGTATTGAATCCGTCAATCATAATGATTGTAGCGTTCAAAATCAAAATCATAACCAATTATCGAGCAGTAATCGAAATCTAAAAAATAATAAAGATTTGGGTTATAATAACCATAATAATAATGATAATAATAGGAGATCCAGTAATCGTAGTAATCGTTCACATAATACACATAATAATAGGGTTAATAGTATAACATTACGTGCACATAAAACATTTGGACGTAACAGTGATTCTCATTCACGAGATTGTGATGACAGCAACGATAATACTGGAAGTACAAAAAAAAAGTTACGATCTCTAGTGGTAATCAAATGACCCGAATTTAAAGGTAATATAAGTGACTTTATTTATTTCATTTATTGTCATTTCTTTTAAAAAATATTAATTTATATTTATGATATAATATAACGAAATGTGATATTTATAACTTATGAACTGTGATATATTTTTAGTCTTAATTTTTGTTTTATACTACTATACAATAATTATATTAATTATAGGATTGTAAACTTAAATTGTATCATGTAATTTGCATTTTACGTTCAAATGAGAAGTGAGATTTGTTCTAAACTATTGATGCCCTAAATTGTTATCTTCTCAGGGAATCTGTTTTTCATTATACAATATTAATTGCTTTTGAGAGACGACTTAAATTAAAAAATCGTTTTACTGGATATATATTCTACAAAACAAGATTTGTAACCAAAATGATTGTAATAGATTCGAAAAAAATTAAATAAACTATGTTTTGTATTAATCTTATCAATGACTATTAAAAAAGTGTGCTAAACATCAGTTTCTAAGCAACATTATTAGTGCCCAATCAAAGTCTAGTAAATATTGACACAACGAATGATTTAATGATTTATTATCAATAAACGCCATTATATAAGTTACTATATATTATTAATTATATATGTATTATTTATATTTGTAATGATTATTATCAAAATAAAATTTATATGATTTTTTGTATTTGAATGTGTTGTTTTTAAATAGCGGAATGAGTTGCGAAACTTGTGAATCGGGTCCGGGCTATAAAAGCCCGATCGATGCGATGAAAGGTCCGCGCGAGCAAATTATTTACGTAACGTGTATTCAACCAAACGGCAAAATTGACGATAAACCCGATTATTTAGCCACTATTGATGTGGACCCACAATCGCCTAATTATAGTACTGTAATCGATAGAGCGTTTGTTTCGAATACTGGCGATGAGTTGCATCATATGGGATGGAACTCTTGCAGCAGTTGTTTTAGTAATAAGAACGCCAAACGAGATAAATTAATTTTGCCGTGTCTTAATAGTAGTAACATATATATTTTTGACGTGAAAAATGCAAAAAAGCCTCAACTTTTCAAAGTTATTAATAATTCAATATTACGTGAAAATGATAAGACGGCACCACATACTGCACACTGTCTTTCAAATGGAGACATTATTGTTAGCTGTATGGGCGACCATTTGGGCCAAAATAAAGGCTCTTTTATTTTAATTGATGGAAAATCGTTTGAGTTTAAAGGTTCGTGGAATGATGAGAATAATAGCACATCATTTGGATATGATTTTTGGTATCAGCCGCGACATAATGTGATGATAAGCACTGAATGGGGAGCTCCTAACGCTTTTAGTAAAGGCTTCGATTTAAATGATGTTTCCAATAATTTATATGGACATAGTCTACATGTGTGGGATTGGTCTAATAAAATAATAACGCAAAACATCGATTTGGGTGATAACGGTATTATGCCGTTAGAAATCAGATTCCTTCATAATCCTGATGCTGCGGAAGGATATGTTGGATGCGCTCTCAGCTCTACTGTATTTCGATTTTTCAAATCCGATCATATATGGGATGTTCAAAAAGTTATAAGTATTCCATCAAAAAAAGTCGAAAATTGGTTGATTGAAGATATGCCTGCGTTAATAACAGATATTTTAATATCATTGGATGATAAATATTTGTTTGTCAGTGCATGGGCTCACGGAGATGTCAGGCAGTATGACATCACCAATACTTCTCAACCCATACTTATAAGCCAATTGTTTATCGGCGGACTTATATGCGCTGATAGTATGGTTAAAGTGATTGAAGACAAAGAACTAGATAGTCAGCCGATCCGACCCTCTGTTAATGGGGTTGGGATGCGCGGCGGACCACAGATGATTCAACTTAGTTTAGACTCTAAACGATTATACGTAACAACATCTCTATATAGCGAATGGGATAAACAATTTTATCCCGATATGGTTGATTCTGGAGCGGTTATGGTTATGATTAATATCGATCATTCTCGACAACTTAGTTTGGACGACAAATTTTTAGTTGATTTTGGAGATGAACCATACGGTGCAGTGTTAGCGCACGAAATGCGTTATCCAGGCGGTGATTGCACGTCTGACATTTGGATTTAATTCTTTAATATACTAATATTTACAATTTAATGATTTATATGTTAAAAAATTCATTAAAAAAAGTTAAAATTTATAAAATGATTTATATCAAATATAAAAAAATCATTGTTTATTTAAAAGAGGCACTAATAAAATATCGAACACATTAGTCTTATGACTATCAAAAATCGATAAAATAAACAAATTGATAGATAAGGGCTTTTTCTTAAAAAACAGAGAAGAGTTTAGGAGAGAGAACATTATGCTTCGAGTGCTAACTATGAATACTTGAAGGAACAGTTAAGAACGGACCACTGCTGACATAAGACTAATTTATACAAAATTTTACAGGAAAAATATATCGTTATTGCTGTGTACTTTTAAAGCTTGACTATTGAATAAAATGGTATGAATGGTTTTATGCGTTTCAATTAATTTTATTAAACTAACTTTTGATGGGTGATTTGAAGAGAACAAAATTGTTCTCCTATTTTACTATTTGCAAACTTTTATGAGAACTGAATTGTTCTCCTTTTTATCTGTTTTGTCTGTCCAATTGAGAACTTATTGTTCTCCTATTTCACTATTTGTTGATCTAATTGAGAACGAAATGTTCTCCTGTTTCTTTAATTGTTAGCCTTTATGAGAATAGAATTGTTCTATCTATCTATTCGTTGTCTACTTGAGAACAGAATGTTCTCCTTTAATATGAGTTTTCAATTAACCACTCTTGAGCTTAAAATGATGTCGGAGTTGACATCCTCTAGGTTTTAGCGAACCCAAGAGTTTAGAAAAAGATTGCACGGGAACATCGAGACACCCCTATTCCTGCAATCTTTCCTTAACCGTTCGAGTGATCTCCTACAGTAACCGGTAAATCGTGCTTTCTCTGAGCAGACTGTTTTCGTGTTACAATGTGTTATAAAATTCATTTAAAAAAGTTAAAATTTATAAAATGTTTATATCTCTTCGCCCAATTCTACAATCACGTAATGACTAAGAATATTATGTCAAGTTTGTTGACTCGTATTTGATTATAAATACAATATTCTGACGTTAAAACTAATCTCTTCCATAGTTGGCTTAATTACCGCTCCATTTATAAGTAAGTTAAATTTTAACCGATTTTTTAAAAAATTGATGCTATTTATGTAATAGGAGGTTCTCAAAGACATATTTAATGTGTACAATAATTTGTTGGGTTTACAAACTTATGCTAAAATTTTTTGGTAAGAGAGCAGTATTTTGAATTTTAAAATTTATTAAATCATTTAAACCTCCTTCTGATAAAGTGAAGGATGTTTTTTTGTTGCATTAAAAAATAATTAATAAGATATTTATAATGTATAATTCTATACACTTAAATATTTGATTAAATCAATCTATAAAATAATGATTGGATTCCAGTTTCGTTCCGTACGTCCAGTTATAATAATGTGATTTATTTATGAGTAGCTATGTTTTGCTTTCTTCCAAATAAATCCGTACTTTTTATGGCACTCTATAATTATGATTATAAATAATTAAAATATGCTGTAAAAGCGTTATAATATATAATTACCTCTATTATGAGCTTTACAGCCTGCAGTTTCAGGAAAGTCGCAAATCTTCTTTTTGGGATTAAACTGTGTGCCAATTCCGCACTTCTGATAGAAAGCTCTACATTTATCGCAATTGTAAAATGAACAGCAATCGTTTGGATTAGGGTTTAAACCTAAATTAACATTTTTTCAAAAAAAACATTTATTAAATAGATAGGGATTTTTTACTTTACAATAATTTTTGTGCCAAAAATTTTATAATCTTAATTTATTATACTGTAATCTTTATTAAGAGCTAACGAGCATTCATAGTGAGCTCAGTTTATAGTTAAACGACCCTTCTGTCGTCAATCACAAGCTTTAGCTTAAGTTAAAATAATTTTTGTGCGAACAGGATTAAAATTTAAACGTTAAATCAAAATCAATGGTATTGTTTAACAGTTTAACTCTATTTTAGTACTGTATAAGTGCAAAGCGGACATATGTATACATGCGATTTACTTGCTAAATGTTTCGATTAATATAAATAATACAGATTCAATAAAATAACAATAATTGTAAATGAAAAGAGCATTTTTATGAATTACTTCAATATAATTTTACCAAAATAATTTTTAATTTTAAAGATTAATTTTTAAAAAATAAAAGTATAAACAGGTTTTTGATATTTTAAAAACTAAGAAAAGGAAATGTTTTACATAAAAAGAGGCCCTATTTTAAAATGATTACATTACGCCTATGGCTATCAGTTTAGATCTGACCCAATCTGATAAGTCAAAAGTAAAAACAGAACCTTTATAAAACGGAATGCAATTCAAAATAAGTTCATAAAATAATTTAGTTGTTTGTAGGACACATTAAGCTTAAACATTGTTTGAGACTGAAAGTTTGTGACTAATTTTAATTGTGTTTGATATCACTATTGAGTTTGCTTAAGAAAAATGGTGAGTTTTTTTATTTAAAATTTTATAAACCCCTAAGAGTTTTAATTAATAATTGCTAGTTTTCAATTCCGCTATCGTATCATCCGTTAATCTTATTATTCATTTTTCGTGTATACGGTAGACATCAGTAATTCTTTCATATATTCCATTAACATGTTATAGCTATTAAATAAATTATTACATAATTTATTTTTGAGTATCAAACTTATTTCTTGTGCGTCACAATAATGCTATTAATTAGTTAAAAACATTTTAGATATTTATATGTAATCTCAGCATAAATTTGTTTATTTTAGTATAGTAAGAATACGTGATGTAATAAAAAGTGATGTGACCTTATTTTAGTGCTTTGACCGTATTATCGGTCAAATGTTATAAGTAATAGACTACGATTGCGGTCCTATTTCTAACTTTTTCTCATGTTCTCTCTCATGCTTAGATCGTATTTGCGGTCTAATTTATGTTTGTTCCATAGTTAACCAAGGGGGGTGCTAGCCCATGGTTGACCCCCCCTAGAATTCTGAAAAGTTGAACCTCCCCCCCCCATGAAAAATCGAGATTGTCTTGAAATCGAGCTATTTTTTGGCTGGAAAAATTTTTTTTGGTCCGAAAACAAAAAAAAATTGTTTAAATCCGATGAGTTTTAGACCCCCCCTAAATTTTGAGATTTCCAGAATCTGACCCCCCTCTGGCACTTCAGGCCTTGGGTAACTATGGCTATTGGTAACCTGTGTTACTCTTTTTCTAATACTTTACTATTTGCGGTCCTGTTTATCTTTGCTTAAACTTTGACTGCTTTTGCGGTCCTGTTCGGTCTGGTTTATTATATTGGCAGCGTATGGCACACCACTCGGTTCTTTTTAGGCTTGCGTTTAAGCAGGTCCTTAGGTTAGAAGACTGAGCGGTTAGTATAAACTCTAAGGCCAATTTTAAATTTTAACGGGTGGAATGGAAGTCTTTGTATAGACATAATAGTAAAACATTCTTTACAGAATCCGTATTATTTGTTTTAATATTAACATTTGTAGAGCTAACACATTTGGCGATTTAACATTTCCATATTTGATCATATTTATTGTTTTTAATGTTGTGATGCATGTTATGTTATGAGTATGTGTTCATTGCTGTCATTCATTGGTTTATTTTAATGTAATATATA
>JAQIXJ010000813.1:0-26971 GCA_034700185.1 Phthiracarus laevigatus | reverse complement strand
ACGAAGTCTCCGAATTCAATTTGTGCCATTAATGCGGATAACTCTAAACTTAATTGTTCGGTAACGGGAAACTGACCATAAATTATGTGGTTATTAATTTCATAAACAAATAGAAGCCGTTCTTTATCTGTTTCCGATTTAATGTAATTTTTCATGTAAATACGATGCTTGTAAATTAGTTTAATAACTCTGGTATTTTCAAACTTTCCGTGATGTTTCTCTCGCAAAACCATTTCCCATTTCGATATTATATCTGCCAGTTTTGAATCATAATCTAATAGATGTTCCACACAGTTATCGATGGGATCGTCGCTATATAATGCAAATCCTGAGTAACAATTATCACGAATACCGGCATCAGAATTGACTAATTGGCAAAATTCTTTAATAGTAGAAGAACCATCAAAACCAATCACAATATAACTACCATTTACAAAATTTACTGGAATGCTATGAGGAAGCGAATGGTGATAAGGATTTCTTAGAAAAATAGAAAGCACTTCCATTCTTGAGGGACGATATTCTCGTCCACCGTTTTTTAATGTTCGTTCCAAAGCTCTTTCACAATAAATAGCGTATTTTCCGATATCTGTTTTTAAGTCGGCTGATCTGCGAAGATGTTGTCGCAGATACCAAAGTGTTCTGCTGTGAGCCACGAATAGCGAAACCGCTAACGATAAAAACTGAAAGCCTTGAATAAAAACATAATTCGATGGATTCAATTTGTCGTAAGTGGTTATAGGATTTAAGGAACCAATCATTTCGTTGATAGACGTCGGCGACGTCTTTTCACTGGAAATGTTAGACGAATCGCAGGTAAATATTGTCTGCGAAGCGCATAATAAAAAATTGTGTACACCACTACTGCCGCATAATTTGGCATTAATGTGTGGTGTGGTTTGTTTGGCTAATTGCAAAAATAGTTCACTAATAAGTTCGGAATGATTCAGACATAGTTGTAACGAGTTTTGAACCAGTGATACGTGATAATCGATACCTGCCGAGTCTAATGGCGCAGAAATAAATAACTGTATCGATTTAAATAATTTAATCGCTTCGCTTCGAAGATAATCATTTGGCAAAGTAGTTAATGGCTCTGAAATGTTTTCTTTTGAGTATAAAAGTAAAGGATTTTTCCAAATTGAAAGCGCATCCAATTGATCGGTGCTTTCAGTTTGAGCGCACATAAGACGAGATATTAGATGCTCGAATGAAGTCATAGAACTGTGTTCTCCCGATAACACTAGATTCATGTGATACATCCAACTGTCCAACTCTTGCTTTGAAGCTAATAACAAATAAATTGGTTCTGAGCACTGCTTTTGGAATATAACAATCGTATATTTGGAATTTGAATCGTCAACGTTACTATCACTTATAGACTGATCAGTCTTCACACTATCTTCGTTATCACTGTCGGATATATTACCCAATTCTTCTACTTTTGCGCCCTTAAGATCGGTGTGAGCGAAAGCTGGCAAATCAGGAGACTTAAAATAAACCAAATGCCTTCCATAGAGAGCGCACCAACACTTCTTCGAGTGTCCGTGTTTTACTTTAACCAACCACGAGGCGTACGTAGCTTTTTGATTATCACGAATGCAATACGAAGCGTTCCGTTTCACCACTGTTTGTAATATACGTATCCATTCTTCTAACAGTGCGATCGAATCGGCGGTCAAATAATAAACTTTTTTATTACCGGTTATTATTTGAAACGTTCCCGAATCGTTCGAAGATATTCGACAACCCTTCGCTAAATGTATCTCTCCTTTAGGCTTATTTCGACTCACATCGCTTTGAGATTTATAGTACGATAAAATGCCATCTTTCAGAACAAACCATAATTTTTTCCACGTTTTTAGTCTTCCTCCGAGTTTCGTTAAATATCCGCTTTTCTCGAATATATCACATTGAGTTTGATGAGTGGTTCTTTGTAAAGATGAGAACCTCTTTGGTGTCATTATATCTTGATTATGCCGCGTAAAGCCAATGGCATCCATCGAATACGAAAGAAGAGCGTCGGGAGGAATGGCGTAGTCTTCCGACACCTCTGACTCCATTGTCGCTTCTCTTTTCATTTTGTTTACGCAATGAGTTATAATATCGCTCGAAGATGTGGTACCCGTTGTTATCGTTGTTGTGGTTATTCGAATGTCGTCGTCATCCGAAGATTCCGTGGAATCATCGGTGAATGGAATCGATCGTATTCTGGACGCTCTTCCCTTCACTAATCAACAAAACAGAGTTTCAAATCAAACATATTTAACAAATAATTAATCGTTAATTTAAATAGACATACGATTTACATATGCAGGAACACTGTAATCCTTAATCATAGTTAATGTTTTTTCGGAATCAATATTAAAACAATTGTTATCAGTTTTATGAGTGACGCGCAATGAATGGGTTGGCGTTGAAGTTAAACTCTTAATGCCTGAACTGGCGATTTCGTATATCCTTGACTCCCATGACGGACATCGATGTGGAGGCAGTGGTGGCAGCGGTGATGGCGATGGAGGCGACGATCGCTTTGTTATGAATGAGTATTCAACGAATCGCTTCATTTCGTCTGTTGGTGTGTATATTTCGCTGTAATCGTCAAATTGGTTATCAGTTGTCATATTTTTCTTAAATGCTTGAAAATTAAATTTTCTCATTTCAGACAACTTGCGATCTAAACTGCCAGAACGACAACTATACGTATTGTTATGTCGATTCATTTCGATTTGTATAGTTTAAAATCATAAATAAATAAATAATGGATTGTTGAATGTATTCGAAAACATATAAAGCCACACATTTTCTCATATATTCATCCATCAATTGGGTGTTTCTCCACATAACGTCATTCACTATTATGAGTCATCCCTATTATATAATGCTAAACAGTAGAAACAGAGTCATGAGAGAGACGCAGCATCTGCTCTCCACCGCTGCAATGCTGCACTGCTCCGCATTATACTGTACTGTCACTATCAAATGATTTGTTACTTTTTCCGAACCATTTATAACTCTAAGGCATTTTAGTTGTTTAGTTAAATCATATTAAACATTAAATTTGTATAAACGTTCCAAACTATGTTTTTTAAACTCAATAGTTTTAAAATATTTTTTAGTTTTGTTGTCACAATTCATTTCTATAATTTACTCTTTATTTTTAATTACAACAAAAATTGGCTCTAAAACAATTTGGTTCACTGTAGATGTGAATCTTTGTTGTAATTAAAAATAAAGAGTAAAATATAGAATTCAATAGTTTTAACTAAATACACGAAAAGATTGATTAATAGTGAACAAACTATGGTTTGGTTTAAAATTTTTCAATGTTTTTGTTGTGGTTTTTAAAAGAAAACCAGAGATTAATCGAATGACAATGTTTTAACTTTAAAAGTCAGTATTTTATTCACTCCTTAAACATCAATTACTATAACAATAATGAGTTAAATTTATGTGAATATCGAGAATTAGTTTAAAAATTCGGTTTGGTTTATACTGTAACGGTTATATCATTAGTTTTAATTTAGTGCCTTTAATTTTAGTCATTCCATGAATGAAAATTAAAGATCACTTTGTAACAAACTGATAATTTGAAATATGTCAAGATTATCACACCTAAAAAAACAATTTCAGTTAGTAGATATATGGTTGCTCACTCTCTCCGTTTGCTCGCAACCATTAGTTTAAATTATTTTTCATAAAATTGAGTTTTTACTTATAATTTCAGATTTTCACATAAAACTACCAATAATCAATTCTATTTTTAAAATTATAGTCTATAATTTATATGAAAACGGAATATCCCGTTCGGTTTTTAGCAATTTTTATCCGATTGTTATCATTTTTGTAAAATTGTTACTATAAAAACGGAATCTCCCATTTAGATTTTTGGCTCTTTTAAACCTATTTTTATCATTTTTTCCAAATTATCACTATAAAAACGGAACTTCCCGTTCAGATGTTAACCAATTTTGTAGATTTTTGACATTTTAAAGACCGTTTTCATATAAAAACGGGAGATCCTGTTCCCAATTTAAGCCTTATTTTTCCAATTTTTATCTATTTTTTGCCTATTTTTACCCAATTTTTAATCAATTTTATGGCCTTTTTGATCATTTTTATGCCTATTTTTGCTAAATGTTTGGCCTTATTAACATGGAAATTTATGTATAAGAAATCGTTTAAGATTCCTTAATTAGAACAAGATATCTTTTAAAATCCCTTTATTAAAGATCAAACTTCCTTAATTAGAATAAGAGTGCGGACGGACGGACGGACGCAGACAGACAGACAGACATTGTCACATCCAAATATCTGTCTAGAAAGTCAGATAAAAAATACAGTACATAAAGCGCGAAATGTATTCGCTAAGCTTGTTAATTGGACTTTAGAACAATAATTCATCCAGGCTAGCATGTGGTCATTTACAATGCATAAAAAATTGCTATTATTGTACCGTAAATAACTTGAATTTTATTAAAAGTCTAAATTGATTGAAATTATATCTGTTAATCATAAGAAATATTGTAACTTTTAGCAACTGAGCCGTGAGATGTCTGTTATTCTAATTGAATTACCATGAATTATTACACACTCATGTTATTGTCCGAACCTTAATCTTTTACAAAATCTTGTTTTTTCATTAGAAGGTCCACAGAATTTGGTGTAGTAATCACAGCCTTTTCTAATAATATTTTTATACAGTATATGTTTAATCTTAGATCATGTATGCGAACACTTTAAATATGCTTACCGTAAAAGCATCTCAGAAGTAACAAGAAGTAGCAAAAGCAATACAAATATTTTATAATTTAAAACAAATAACTTTAAAAATTTTAATACTTGTAACTTAATCACCACTGGATAATACATACCGTTATTTACATTAATACTTATCTATACATATCTATATCTCAAAATTACTAACTTTATAACATCAACTATTGGTTTTAAAAAACTCATGATTAAAATACAAAATTTACATATTTACTTAAATAATAAGAGCAACAAATAAAATATCATATAAAACTTTAAATGAACAATTGTAAAATAATTATATTAAACTTGACCTAAAAATCCATTCTTCGCGATTTCAATTTGGTAAAAATTTGGTTAAAATTTAGTCGATTACTTAACTAATAAAACTTTTATATTCGATAAAACAAATAAAGATAAATAAAAGTTACATATTATAATAGTAGCTACTGTTATAGTCCCATATAATGATGCTCTAGAGTTGAATTGGAAGTGTTGGGCAAATTCAAATGAGTATCAGAATGAGAATGACCTTCACGTTGAATCATTCGTTCACTAAATAACAAATGAATTACTATACATATAAATATAATTTAATATTGTATGCAACTATTAATATGGAATACCTTAGAAAAGGTAATAATGAGATAAGGCTTTCTTTATCATTGATATCTTGATGTTGAGATTGAAGCAAATTCGTAAGATTACGCAAATAGCATTCCAATCGTTTACGTCTCTCCTGAACCACTTTTGAGTCTTTATATCCGATTGTTTTTTTTGGTGGAAAATCGAATGTATTCAACATCGGAAACTTTTTACGTAATGACTTATGAAGTGAATGAAATTGTGAGTAACGTCGATATATATTCCATTCTTCATCTTTGATTCTGATATAGATTTGGTAAACATGATGCGATTTATTCTTCTGTCCTCCGGCCAAAAACGCTGTCGGAATCCATATATTGATCAGCGGATAACTTATTGCTGTTTGTAGCGATAAAGAGCTGTCGAAATCAGATATAATACTGAATTCATCATCTGGTGTTTGATTACATTCTGGAAGCTAAAAATATTAAATTAAAACTAATCAGTTATATTGAAAATTAGTGTTTAAAGAGCCAACAAAATGGACATACAGGTCCACGCAAATCAACCAATTCTTCTCTGAGCCTTCGAATAATAGCTTCCTTCTGGTTAATAATTCGATGCAAGTGATCATTAAACTCGACTAACTCTCCATGCATTTCTGCCACTTGAACCAACTTTTTTTCGTACTCATTTATTTCATTGTAATACAAAAATGATGGCGAATAATCTAAAGGTTGATCATATTTGTCTAATTTGTCGGACGATAAATCCTCGACGTCTCTCTTTTGTCCGAACTTTAACAGCTGAACAGCTGCTATATATTTCTTAAGCTGAATTTTTAAAATATCGTTTTCTTTCAGTTGTGCATCATTTTGCACCTCTAATTTAGCGATTTGTTCGTCGTATTTAGTTTTCAAGCATTGGATTTCGATGCGAATCGTTTCTAACTCCTGATTCGCGTTTGCAATAGACTGCGATGAACTCACAATTTTGTTGGTTTCTTTTTGGTACGATTGATCATTTTCGTTGTCATACGATTCACTATTACTAAGTTTGTCCGAATCACCACTTATATTGTCTTCAATAGCAAATACTAATGAAGTTCCGTAAGGTGTGAGCAATTGCTCCTTTGAATGATTTTCAGTTTGATTGGATAAATCATTGTTGGTATGGTTTGCGAGTTCACTACGCTTCGAATCGAGCACTAAATTAGGCGATGAGAGACAAGTGGATGGAGCGCTACGCGCGTAGAATGATGTGTCGTTACTGTCGTTATCACTTTCTTCGTCGCTCAACGATATAACGTTCACTTTCTTTGGTCGTCGACGGTTCATATAGCTGTTAGCGTTAGCAGAAGATGCCACAAATACAGGCAACGGTTCATTACTCGGCTTTATTTCAATGCCATTTGTTTGGTTGTGTTTATCTGGCGTAATATCAAACTCCGGATTATCGATGTTAATGGCGAACAATATGGAGGACAATCCGCGCGCGATTGTGGGCAAAACTGAATTACTGTCTTCGTCTCGCAATAGCGACCACTGCTCGTAGAATTGGGTTCGAAGCGTATTATCTTGAAGAATCAATAACATATACCTCTCTAACGAGTGTTCATTCAAAGCGCTTCTTAACCACGACCTGCTTCTACCCACATCTGTGTGAACGTTACGCAGAAGATAATACCTGTCCAATTCGTGTTTAGTCAGGTGTAAACTAACGAATTGCCACAAACATATGCGACCATTAATGTTGCGATCCAATCCAGTGTTTGCGCTACAACTGCGTGGCAAACCATTCATTACCATTTTTTTGGTGATTTCCAGTATATTAGTGTTGCTCTTGAGTCCGTGACTGAGCGCGTACTCCAACGCATCGCAGAGTCGAACCACTCTATCGTCTAATTCTGTGGCCAATTCAGTGCGAACTCCGAATCGTATTTGACATTCTTTAACGCACGACAATAATTTCGTGACAATCTCTTCTCTCTGTTCCATGGCTTCAATTCATATTAATTATTAATTTATAACATATTATGCAATTGTTTTATCAAATAAATAGTTAATGGTTCGCAATATTATTCATATGGCTAACAGAAAACACAGTACATGTATATATAGATATGTTGGCCTATTGCTCGTACCATAATATAAATAAAAAGTTATCATCATCAGTGAAAAGTTAGCTATAGGCTCATACGCGCACAATCGTATGAATTCAAACCAATCATATGGTTACCATTCCGGGCTTTTAGTCGCTATAAATAAAGTTTCAATATTTTTACTGGTTGGGTCCACTGTCTAACTCTTATTTTCATGGGTAACTAAAAGTCCAAAATGGAAATCACATGATTGATTTCAATTCATTCTATATTAGGCCATAATGGGCTAATATATGACACGACACAGTACTTATTTTGAGAAAATGCTAAATAGTGTATTAAGCATACTTTAAATCCGTTATGTCAGAGTTGGATATGCCAAAGTTTTATTAATGTATTTATCGTTAATGTCAATATAATAAGAAACTCACTTAGAAATATCGCCTATCCTAGTAATAGTAAAATTAGAGTTACCCTAATTTAAATGCAGTTATACATGTAGAAATCAAAATATGTGATAAAAAATACAGAAATCAATTGGTATGGAATCGATACGGACAACCAATTAATTTGGTTAGACATAAAATGTTAACTAGTGATAAATAATATTAAGCAAATTTTGGTTGGCACACCAAAAATTTTGAAAAATTAGTTTTAAATTAAAATTTAAATTGTATCACACAGCAAAAACTAAAATCTAATTTTGAGAAGCTGTTGTTAAGCATAAACTATTATGTAAAGTGATATCATGTTTACCTCGTGAGGCGTTTTTGATATTTCATGTGATTGTTGACACATTACATAAAAATATAAATTATTATACTATTTATAACATGATAATTTTAGTGTTTTAAATATTTTAAATCTTTTCTAATGTTTTAATAGTAGACAGCGATCTTTTATAGATTTGTCTTAAAATAAATAAAAACAATAAATTAATTTGCAATAAATTTATTTATAAAAATCCGAAATACATAATAGATTTGACTTAAAACTTTTGAAATCTAGTAAATATTTAAATTTTTTCGGCCTTTTTATAAAGATATTCTGGTCAAGCGGTAAAAGCTTAGGAGTTGAGATTTTAGGGTTAACATTGACGGACTGACGGCAAGAATAGTGAAATTTTTAAAAAATTATTTAGGAGATGTTTAAGTGGATCTAAAAGTATGGAAGATTCAATGTCATACAATTTTTTGTTATTATTTAGACAAAAAATGTGAGCAAGTATGCTATTCACATATTTTTAGAATTATAATGCGCGTTCACTTATAAATATGACAGTAAACTCGCATTATGCAGAGCGTAGTCATTTGGGTTCCAGAAGCTCTGGCTGGAACCTGAGCCAGAACCTCACTTTAAGAACTTAAATCTCGAACTTTAATTAAAATTATAATTTGAGGCCGAACTTAAGCGTCATACCAGGAGCCTGAGCGCGAGCTTCTACATATATTGAACCTCAGGGTAATAAAAAATATTTACTATATTATTAAATGGCATTTCGCTCAAAATTTGTTGTTTTAATGTGATATATTTAATTATAAACATAATGTTTTAGGGGTTAGAATATCATTGTTGTGAAAATGTTCGATATATTTCCATTCTGATTCCATTTTATCATGAGAACGTAATTTTAACTTTAACTGACAATTGAACATTATTTAAACCGAACAATATTGCTATGATATTCGATATAAGATATAATTATGTTTTTCAATAAACAGAATTAATATAAATATATTACGTTGTTGTCTATTAAAATCGGAAGTAAAGTCAGGCTTTATAATTTGAAAATGTCGAGTTATTTTCGGGTTCGATCTTAAACCTGTAGAGTTTAAATTTTTTGATATATGGGACAATTACTTGATAAAGCAGCTAATTATACGAAATAAGACGAAGGATCGTATATGCAGACTGCGATCGAAAATAAAATAATTAAACAACACTTATGTAATCCGGTGGTTATGCTGATTATGGGATTGGTTCCTTTCCACCAATTAATGTACACATTTTCGGTTAAAAATAAAATATTTATTATGGTTGAAACTCGTCACACAACAATTATAAAATTAACGATTGTATTGTTTAAAATTCTAAAATAAAATGATCGTTGACCTCCCTGATGGGGAACCGTTAACGGGGTTACTTTAGTATGAGTCCCCACAACTATCGTCACCTATTGAGCATTAATTGTACTACTGTTTTCATAATGAAGAGATTTATTGATGAAACTTAATAAAAATGAAAAGTAATTAGGATTATATAATTTTGCGCATGCATTAATAAAACCCATAAATAAACATTCATTATTTATTGTCATCTCTCTGCGCCAAAAGTATTCGCACAAATGATCAGCGAGATTGTCTTTGGGTATGCCTCCTACACAAATTCGATGTTTTAATGCTCTCCATTGTGATTCGATGATTTGAGTATAAGCCCAAGTTTCCGGGTCAACAAAATGAATTGAATGATTGACTGTCAATCTGTTATAACCCAAGCCGTCGAGTCCGTCATAGCCTTTCCAAAGATCGGTGACAATAGTAGTTCCAGGCTCAACGTGCTTTAATATTACAGCCTCTAATGTCTGCATTACGCTTGTTTTCCGGGCACAGTTCTATACGGAAACTTCCACCGCGCCTTAAGTTTCCTGCTGTTATGTGCACCATTCCAACGATCCATTGTCCATCAACTCTTCTGCCTCTATGATACTTTCGTTTACCTATAACTATAAATATATAACCTTACCTAACCAAAACTCACCTAGAGATAACCTAATATACTTACCAATTTTTGTATCATCGATCTCAACGACTTCTCCCGGGCCACAAATCTGTCTCTCTCCTTCATAGAATTCATCCAAATACGCCAAACAATTTTCTCGGCAATAAACTAACCATTGGATAACTGTTGCTGTCGATGTCGTTTCCTTGCCCGTAGATGTTTAGCGTACTAAAAATCGAAGTCGCACTTGCCAACACTAAACCAATATACCATTCGAAGTATTTGATCGATTGAAAATTTCGAACCCTCAAATAGTGACTTGTGACCCATTGACTTTGTAAGATCACATGGTTGACATCTCCACAATGGCATATTCGTACCTATTAAGTTGATAAGAACAGATACTACATTTTTAAATATTATTTTTAAACAAACCTTTCTTTAACTGCCACGAAGTAACTTCCTAATTACATTTGTCGCATGATTGATTTTGCCAATAAACCATTATTCTGACACTACAGGATTAAATTATCGTGTCCAGAAATAATAAATTCGCACAAATTAAAATAATTACACATTGTTAAACACGTTTTAATGAATAATCATCATTCAATACACAAATAGTTATTAAAACTCCCAACAGGTGGCGCATCTGGTTACTTTACATGCGGGGACTCATACTTAAAGTATTGCCCCGTTAACTATTCAAAACGTAGTATTTAAACAATTCACTACACATTCATAGAGAGTTCACTTTCTGATAGTTAAACTAAGCTAAAATTTAATTTAAATACTCAAAAAAATACGTGAGAATTTCAGTGGTCGAGATAATGCAGACATACAGACTGACAGATAGTCAAAAGCATAAGCTCCCGTTTTTCAAAAAAGTGAGCTAAAAAATAAATTAAATAAAAATAGATAATTATGATTTTGGATGATTTGTGTGATTAATAGTGAATATGCGCTGACTGGAAAAACAACCAATTCTAGTAGTTCACTCTCACCTATCCGTCATTCGCTTCTTTTTTCTTAACTTTTCTTTGTCTCCGCCGCAGTCTCGTGTTAACCTATTTCTCTGTCGACCGATGGACGAAATTGGACGTTGAATGTACAACGTTCAGCCTTCTCTAGATTGGACCAAAAAACCGATAGTAATCAATAAGTAATTAAGTTGTAAAATTTGCTTTTAGCAAATATTGTCCGCATTAGTCGTCGATCCATAAGGTGTGTTACTTGAGTTTACAGCTCACTCTCAACGGGGGTTAACCAACTGACGACTGAGAACCGCAAAAATTTCACCATTATTTTATTATTTTATATTTTTATTATTATTTCGAATAAAGTATCTATTATTAGTACTATGAGTGCACACGTGCTGTTGTTTATATCCCGTTTGCGAATAGCACTTAATTAGAATAGTAACGCGAAAAGCTCTGTTTCCACAGAAAAGGGTAAACACCTTAAAATATTTTAAAGGATTAAGTGAGCTAAAGAGCTGATCTATGAAAGAGTAAGTGTAGCACTAATAGTTAAAATTGTATTGTTAAAACCATTAGAATAGGTTCACTTCGTTTTGATCTCGTATTTTATAGTAATTTTTAGTTTTTGATTGTATCTTTTTGATTATAAAATAGAGTTAAAAACACAACTCAATTGTATCGTTAAATACATAAAACATTAATAAAAGTTTTAACGAATAGGCTTATGGTTTATTTTACTATAAGTGAGTTTGAGTGTTTGCGCGACGCACTTATTCGTACGGATTGTGACGCTTAGAGCCAATTATCGCGTGTACCAATAAATTCAGTTACACAACCTTTGTTGGACTGAACTGTTCGGCGGTTTACCTTAATATTTATATTTTAAATTATAACATTTATTATTTTCTATTAATATCAACTTAAATTTATTACTAGACAGAAAATTAAAAAAAACTAAGTAAAATCAAATATATTGTTACTTGAGAAACAATTTGTGACAATATCAGAAAATTTAAAATAATGTCTGATAAAACATTTTATATAAATAAGTAAATTCAGTTTGGAAAAAGATTGAAAATCAGGATGAACCGTGCTTTAACAATGTCTGTCCGTCCACGTGTTCACAGTTTTATATAAATAAAGGGATTTCATATAATTCTTATATTACTAAAAGGATTTGAAATCTTACCATCTTTAAAACTAGTATATTTGTGACCATACATCGTCTATCAACATCTGATTCTAGCATTTAATCGCTTTTTATTTGTATTAGGCGTCAATTGTCTGCGAAAGTGTACTCAAAAGTGTTTAATAAAAAAGTATATATTGAAACAACAAAATAGTAATAAAGTATCAAAATATTTTAATTATTTTGTTTTTTCAATATATACTTTATTTATTTCATTAAACTTTTTTATTAGACTTTTTGAGTACACTTTCGCAGACAATTGGCGTGTAATACGTTAAAAAACAAAAAATGCTAAAATCAGTTGTTGATAGACGATGTATGGTATATGTGACATTCATGAAAAATTGAGCTTTTTATGAATGTTTCGTCAATTGTTTTATTAATCTACCGTATTACCTGACAGTTTACGACATGTCGCTATACCGTGAGAGGACCATAATTTTAGAAAATATAAAAAATTTCTTTCTACATGTCGCTATACCTCGAGGTATTAATTACACATAAAATCAAAACATACTGATTTATTCAACAAATAGCTTTATTAAGAATTCATAATCAATGTTACTCTAAAACTTCCATTCAATAATTAAGTCATAGGAAATTTTAGATTTTTGATTTGTTGTTTTGAAATTCTGTTCGGCTTTAATAATCCATTCCTTCCATAATCTACTGAAATGTTGTTTTAAAGGCCAATTAATTGCAACATCAAGTGGTTGTATTAGAGGAGTCATACCCCCAGGAATAACGCATAATTCTGTCCCGTAGTGTCGGCGTAAATTTTGTTTAACTTTAGGTGTGGTGTGAGCACGAGCGGAGTCTAATACCAACAATGAACCAACATTTTTGTTTGAAAAATTACCAAAAAATCCATTTGGTCTCTGCCGCCAAACTCTAGCCATCCACTTAATCATTAAGTCTTCAGTCATAGAACCACCTTTTGATGCCTCAACAAAAACATTTTTAGGCCGTGTAATGTTTTTACCAGGTTTTGGAGGTTTTTTTAAGTTCTTAAAAATTATCATTGCGTCACACTTTCGGCCATCAGATAAGACACATAAGACAAGAGTGAAGCGAAGTTTTTCTTTACCTGTAGTTTTTAGTTTTACGGATTTTACACCTTTAAAATCATATGTAGATTTGGGTGTTGCGTCAAAATAAAGACCAATTTCGTCCATATTAGCAATAACTAAGCTTTGATTTTTATTTTTATTCACCCAGTTATCGACAAATTTAAAAAAATTAATTGCGAGATCTTTGGCGTTTTCTGGAACTTTTTGACCAATACTTGTTGCACGTCGTAAGCTTAGGTCATTTCTTTTTTTAAACCCATATCTCCAACCGTTGGAAGCGTTAAAGACAATTTTCTCGCCATCAGGTTTGGTAGAATTAATGGTATCTCTAGCCTCAATAGCGAAATTAAATATATCTTCATCAGATATGTGAAATCCAGAATTTCTATGTTCTATAATTTTTGTAAGAACTTTTGCCTCTATTTCCGGGAACATAGGTGCGTATGTACCCTTATCTTGTCGTGTTTGGCGTCTTCGACGTGTAGAACAAGACCGTTCATCTTTCATTTGTAGCAAAATTCGCTCTTGTTTTTCCCATAAATTAAAATTTTGTCGATAGACAAACTTTCCTAAATCACGTTTAGAATTTTTCGATGCGTTGTATTTATTTGAATTAGCATTACGAAGATATTCAATAGCTTTTAGCTTAAATTCTACTGTATATGATGATCGTTTTGATTTGATATTAGTTGTTACTTCGGAATCACTCTCTAACTCTGTATCCGACACCAAATCATTAGAACCACTTTGCATTAAAATTTCACTAATTTCTGAATTCATATTTAATTTTACAAGATTTGAACTTAAAATAAAATATAGCGCAAACAAACTGTTAAGACAAAGAAAACGACTCTTTTGAGAAGTTAAGCAAAGGTTGAAACATGCAAAACCATAAAAGTTGCTAATTAATACCCAAGGATTTCTTAGAAAAATTTCTTACGATATAGCGACATGTAGTTATACCTCGAGGTCTATCGACATGTACGGTCTCTCACACTATAGCGACATGACGTAAACTGTCAGGTAATACGGTAACGAAAAAGTTTATGAGTGAGTGATTGCGCACTTATTTTGTTTTTATTCCACTCTAAGAATAGTTTCAATCAAAATCATTTTCAATAGAATTAAATTTAAATTTTAATTCTTAGCTTTGATGTATTTTATTTTCGTTTTATAGGTGTTATCGGAACAAAAAAAATCGTAAAATAATAATTATTAATAAATTAATCAACACGTGCTAAATTTTTCTAAAATAAAACAACTTCTAAAACCTGTTATGATCGGGACCAACAGAAGTATATTTATAATCGGCGTGTATTTTATGTATTTGCAAGAATTGGTTGAGCTGTTGCTTAGCGTTGTCAAGCGTCCAATTTCCGTGTATACCGCTATTTATATCCAATTCCTCCGCTTCTTCGAACTTTCGTTTTTGCGCGATCTTATCGATATAATCTTGTTTTGGTCCATCGCTGTACGATAGAAATGGTTGGGATGGTTGCGGATATGAACCATCCATCTCTAATTTCGGTGCAATGTGTTGCTGTGGCCGCAAATCATTAGATATCGAAGCAATTTGTTCAGTGTTTTGCGCGTAATTCGATTGCGTATGGAATGGTAACTCATTCTGTTGGATGTGTTGCTCGCGAACCAAATACATGAGGAAATCTCGCGCAGCATTGGCTGACGCGTCCTTTTTGTTGGTTGAGTTACCGATTCCAACGTACGAGAAACCATCGATACGGACCTTACATCCATAACAATTAATAATAATATAATGCCATATAATTAATAAATACCTCACACTTAAAACGGATTCTTTTTGCAAAACCGATTTGCTTGTAATCATAAATAGGAATCACTTTCTTTTTACCGCAAAATGTGTATAAAAACCCTTTAGTTTGATCACCCATTTATTCACAGTTTTGTAAACGTTTTTTCATTTAATTGACAATTAAAATTAATAATAAACACTAAAAGAATATTATTCAGTAAACTAATGTTTACAAACATAATGCATTAGTGATGAGCAAACTAGTGATCCAAACTTCCATTCTATTTCCAGATTAGAAATCGAAACGTATTTCATAAAACGTTTCCATAATTTGCAAATTAAATGAACTTTTTTTTTAATTTTAGTGAAATTAGAATTATGGCTAAATTTGAATTTAATGTATTAAACTTCATTAAGTTTTGCAATTCTTTAAGCATAAAACTAACAAAAGTGAATTTTATTTTGAACGCTTAAACTAATAAAATACATTCAAGTTGTAAAGTTCTAGGAAAACGTTAAAGTTATATTTTGCATGCAATTTAAAACGAAATAAATGAAAACTTTAACAAGAATTGCAACAAAGTAGTGACAGTAAAATAAGAAAAGCTTATCTTAGGTATGACTTCTGGAATACGAGACAAACCGTCATGTAAAAGATCAACCCGTACCAAACCACTATTTATGAGGCACCGGTAATAAATCCAAAAACCAGAACAACCCGATATCAAAAATATTTAATGCAACCAAATTCCATAAAATCGATAATATAATCAATAATTGGCAAACTATTTTTAAACTGCTAATTAATTTAATTTAATTTGCTAATTCTAAATAATTTCAAGTTTAACTTACATACTGACATTTAAATTTTTGCATATTTACAGTAAAATAATCGTTTTTCGATACTTAAAATAGTAAAAACTATTTTAAAGGCTATTAAACACAATAAGAAAATTGTGTTTAGTGTTATAGGTTTAATATAGGTTTTATTTTAAAAGATTATTTTAACCCGAACTGTACCGGTTTTATTAAAAACTCAATCCAAACCTAACTTATAATGCTTTACCCGAATAGTTAATTGACCCGAACAGCCTTAAAAATACGTTTCTAAAAAAGGATAACGAACGAATATCGTAAGTAATACGTACGATATATTTGTTATAGAGTTGTTAAACAAAACACATGGTTATACATGTTCAACACAATTCCTGTTCCTTTTGAAAACGTGTCTGCCATTACTCGTTAACTCTGTTTAGTTGATAAACACATCATATTTAATTAATCACGCGATTAACGTGAACATAGCTATGACAGACACGTGGGACGAAACGCCAGCGGTTGGTGGCACTCTTGAACCGCTGGAAATCAAACTGTTTGGCCGATGGAGTTCGAGCGACGTTCAAGTGTCGGACATTAGTTTAACGGTACGACAAAACCATTGATTATAAAATAGCGGTTACTTAACTCAACTTAATTGATAGGATTATATAGCGGTGAAGGAGAAGTACGCGCGATATTTGCCGCACTCTTCGGGCCGTTACGCGTCTAAACGGTTCCGTAAAGCGCAATGTCCTATAATCGAGAGACTGACCAATTCAATGATGATGCACGGAAGGAATAATGGCAAGAAGTTAATGGCTGTCAGAATCGTGAAACACGCTTTCGAAATCATTCATTTGCTTACTGGCGATAATCCGCTCCAAATCTTGGTTAACGCTATCATTAATAGCGGTCCGCGCGAAGACTCCACTCGTATTGGTAGAGCGGGAACCGTTCGAAGACAAGCCGTGGATGTGTCTCCGCTTAGACGCGTCAATCAAGCCATTTGGTTGTTATGTACTGGTGCTCGTGAGGCGGCGTTCAGAAACATTAAGACTATCGCCGAATGTTTAGCCGATGAACTTATTAACGCTGCAAAGGTTAACGCAATCACTAACAATAAGACAACTGTTTATTAACTTTAAAATACATTTTATTTAGGGTTCTTCGAACAGTTATGCCATCAAAAAGAAAGATGAATTGGAACGCGTGGCTAAATCTAATCGTTAAATAAGATTATTCATTATATAATGTAAAACAAAAGTATGACCGAATAAATTCTTTCCTATTAAAGAAAAATGTTGTATCAAATTATTTTGTTTATTGAGTTGAAATAATATTTAAGCTTAAATGATCGGATTTACGATTGGGTTTTATATGCATTGAGGATAAGATACGAAATTTAATTTACGTTAACGAATCAATATTGATTACAAATTTTATTTTGTTTAAATACCAATACCCTTAAACACTTTCGAATTGTTTTTGTGAATCAGATAATAGTTGGATGAAATGTTTTTGAATTTGTTTATCTTAATTATAGAACTGATTAAAATAGGGTAATGATAAGTCAACACAAAATATTTAATTAATGTTACGTACTGTAAAGTACAGGTATTACATTATACTGTAGATTATTATCTTGAAGTTAGATATTCAACTGCAAGGCAATGGAAAATAGAGGAACTGGGAAACAAAAAAATTTAAGAAAAGTTATGCAAAACTCATCAAAAGTTATGCGGATTGTGCTACAAGTTTATGTTTATGTGCACATATCAAAACTCATTTAGATTACCGTAAACTGTATATTAATTATTATGTAACTGTTTTTTAATTACTTTATTAGATTTATTAAACATATTGTAATCGATGCGCTTTTCTTTATGATAAATGTTTCGAAACCGTTAAATTATATATGTTTAGTGCTTTATATTTCATTGAAAATTCCGGTATCGATATCTAAAATCTGAAGTGTTTTTTTTTCGATTTTACAGATTCTATTAGCATGAGATTATTACGTTGAGTTGTGTGCTTAACCTTAACATCGGCGCAATTCTTATTAAAATCTAATCCATTGTTCATACAAACATCAGTTTTCCTCATTTACCGTAATTAGTTTTGCAAAAAAAAAAACTATACATAAAACATTAAAAACAAATTTATTGCCTTCAAGTTTATTGCCTTATGATATTAAAAGTGTTATTAACGGATAATATGTTTCTATTCAATAATTATATGACAGCATTTCGTAACATTTTCGTATTAACTAATCTTACGCAATATTAACTGAGTCGTCGATCAATAACAGTCTATTTGATAAATACGGTAAAAGCTAATCCCCTTTAAATGAGAGGAATAAATAATCAATAGATTGCGTTAGTATTCAGATTACAAGAAAATAGTAACAAAAAACATCGAGAAAATTGATCTTTTATTAAATACTATGTAATTTTTAAATCTAAATAACGGCAATGTTTCTATAGAAACAAACGCTCGAACATAAAAGCTGGCTTCGATGATATGCAGAATGACATTGAAAATATTAATTTATATACTGCTCTCTCATTTTTTTTATTTATATATAATATTGTGTAAAAGGAGGAGAGATAAGCTTAGCTTACGAGTTAGCTCACAATATACACAAAAATTAAAGGGAATGTGTAATAATTAGATATGTTTACGAGTAATGTTTGCGCGAGTAGTGTTGAGATACACTTCAATCAGATTTTAGATTACTTGGAAACTCATCAATAATTTAAATTAATATTCACAACTATTCGAAAATATATGCTAGTAAAGTATTTAATTTATTATTTAACATAAACATATTGATATTGTTAGATAATATATTTATTCAAATATTTTATAACTCGATAGCGAGTGCGTAAAAATAGGCGAATAACGTCTAATGATCTATTATAACATTAAAATAAAGTAATCGCCAACTATTTCCAGATTTTTATGAATTAAGTCAACAAAATATAATAAATACCAAAATCGGAACGAATTAATTTAGCATAAAAATGTAATATTTTCGATTAGTGAATAATACTATTGGGTAAGACTCGAGACTTGGGTATGACTAGCGTTATTGGCAATTGACGTCATTGTGGAGTGCATTGAAATGGTTGTATTTGTGTACTTTATAAGAGTATAGCCTTGACTCGTCTATACTCTCAAACTACCACTACATTACTGTTAATGGTTTATATTATATTTATTTTAATTCTGTGTTTGTGTCCTATAAATTGATTACAACTATGGATGTTCACGATAGAAACGGTAAGCCATTGTTAATGTTTACTAGTAATCAATGATATTATTAGTTAACTAATAATTCAAAATGACGTTAACACTGATATGGTTATGTTTTAATGGTATGAATGGCAGCATAAAAACTGTTAGTGAGTGTCGATCCGAGAGTCTATGTCCTGATCGGTCACTGACCGACAATACGCGAACGCGAATGTGAACAAATGTTTTATCGTTTGTTATCAATTATTTCAATGACTAATATATTTTATTAGTTTATTGTTTTGATGGTACAAACCCTTTAAACTATACTTTTACATATAGAGGTTAACATACAGTACAGTGATATATAGCCTACACATACACACATACTCGCATACTCATACACATTCATAAATGTTTTCAAACCAAAAACTAATAGAAAACATAAAACATTTGTTTCGTTTTTTATTGCTGTCATTAGAAAAGTCAATGATTTTAGTGATACACAGAAAATGCAGTTTTGTTTTAATAACTCAGATATTGTATTTAATATTAATAATGCAATAAAAAAAATAGTAACATAAAAATAATAAATTAGTTTTTCAACGTAATTGATATACGAGTTCTTGAATACCCGAGAGTTAACAACTCGTTTTGTGACTCGTTTTTGTACATCTATTTGCGTCTTCAACAAAAAAAGCTGTAGTACTGTAGAGTTCAGTAAATGAATGCTATAGAGTAGATGCAGTATGTATGTATGTATTAGTGTATGGTGTGTGGTGTGCATGCATTCACAGTCAATATTGGTTGCATGTAGAAAAATGCATGCTTTCAAGGCAACTCGTCTGACGGGTCTAAAGCACAACCAATTGGGTCTACACTATCATAACTAGTGTATGTAAGTCACAATTCATCAAAACTGTGTTAAAATAAGGTTTTCGCGATTAGAGCTGTGATGTTTTATAAATTTTATTGATTTTGTTAATATAAAAAAATTATGTACAAAAAAGAGAGACCAAAGTTAAGCGTAACTTCACTTCTTTATGGTACGCAAAGCCCTAATTCGTGGCTTCAACACCATTCAGGTATTGTTTCCATTCAAACATTAAAAGTTTAATGCTTTATAGACTAAATATTTATATATTTATATTTATCTCAAGTTTAATACTACTATAATAATAAAAAAAAAGTAAAAATCATTTTCGAAAAGCTATAAGTGTTTTTAAAGCTTGTATTATTATTTATTAAACGAATCGATATGAATAGCGACAGATTTTTTACACCTATTCAACACATTTTATCGCATGATAAAGAAAAAACAATATCGCAAAAAAATCACCTGAACATTTTATTTTTTAAGCTTAGTCAACTTTATCATTTAAAGGTTATTTTTAATGTTGATAAAAATATTACAATATAAATTTTTAATTAAAAAGTTACATAAAAATATAACTTAGAAAATTTTTATCAAAAAAAAAACGTTTTTGTTTGCGTCTAAATGGAAACAAATTGTTTTTGATTAAAAAAACGTTTTTTAAACCCGATTGCCGCCAATAGATAGAATTAATACATTTAATGTTTGTCATATTTGAGATATAATACGAAGGTCGACAAAACATTTAAACTATTAATTGATGAATAGTGAAACAAGTGGATAATACGACTAGAATTAGTTAAAAATCTATCGCAGCAATAGTGCTGTATTTAGAGCGTGTATCGCTTGCATAAGGGGTTAGTCGGTTAGCGTTATCATATCATCCCTCGCAGCTATTTTTGGTGTTTTAAAAGCGTATCTTCGCTAACATTGCTATTACATCGTTTAACAATCTGTTAAAAATTTTAAATTATATTGTTTTTGAACGGATTATACTTTTAAACACACGATCCATATTATTATTTAAATATTTAATGGTTTCGTTTGTTTAGCTTAACTCACTTTTTATCGTAACTTTATTAACTACATATTAGATTTAGAGTTTAGCCGCAGTTCATTGTTAAATATTTTATATATAAAAAAAGATAAAATTTCAACATTTCATTCTTTTCTTGTATAATTTCAACTTTGTTTAACTTGTAAGCTCATTTCTCTCTGACCTTGAAGGGCATCAAAGGATTGTGTAGGTTTTATTTTCAATTTTTACACGTCAATAGTATCGACCGTATAATCGAAAACTTATTAATATTATATGCGTTACGAAAACAAGAATCTTTGTGTGTGTGATTCATGCTAATGAAATGATTAAACACTTCGAAAATAATTTTACTTTTTAATAATTGAATATTTTTAGAGTATTACATGTGCACAGTTAGTATTCCGTCTGATCAGTTACTCGATGCACTTTCTTAACCCTTTGTTATGATAAAACGTTTCAGTAAAAACATGGTTATGGTCTAATTTAAGCGACGCTCACTATTTATGTAATCGGAGTTTGTATTAAAATTAGACTTCAAGTGCAGCAGCTTTTGAAGCAAGATTTTTGAACGCAAACATTACAGTAATATAGCATCAAAAAAAAGTAACATCAATGCTAACTATAATGCATTTTTTTCCCAAATGACATTGAAATTTCCCATTAGAAAATTTTCTTTGAGTTTTTGGCTTCAACTGTGCAAAAATGTTTTCCAAATGTTTTTTGTCATGCTTTGCTTTAGAATTGTTCTTTCGCTCTAATGATACCTTTGATATTTTTACCGCATCTTTCAATTGGGTTTCTGTGAACTATGGAACGTAATTGAAACTGCATTAGCTTTTACTATAATGTCGTTAGTATTGATATATTAATGATTGTAGTGCTCGCGTATGACATCATAAATGTTGTTTTAATTGAATGTAATTCAAACATTTCTCTATGAATTACTGTACAGTATCGTAGTGTAGTGTGAATACGTATGACTTATTATTTATTGTGCGGTATAGACGTATCGCATAAGTTAGCGTATACTCTGTTGGCATTTATTTTACACGATAACTCTTTTGTTTTACATGATTATAATAATGAAAAATCTAGTAATTAACTCGTAAGTTACACATAGGATAGAACGGCACACCTTTTCAATGCAGTTTGCCCTTGAATTGGTCACGCTTTCCGATTTAAAGTTGAATTCTCTCATATGCTCAGAAATATTTACATAACCGACAAATGCCCTTCACTTTGATTACGCCACTTTCAATCAGTGTGTGTGAGTGTGTGTGTGGGTTAATCTGTATAGTAGTGGTGTAGTGACTCTCGCTCTATTGACAATCAATTTTAATTATACGATACACTAACGCACACATTCTAATCTAATATATTAGGATCAAATGGGACAAGTAATGTAAATAACGGCAGTAATGTTACGCCAACCACAAGTGTGTCGGCTTCGCCTTCCAGTAGTATACCTCAATCGCAATATCAAAGCGGTCTGCTTTCCACTAATTACGGAGTTTCACCGCAAGTCTCATCACCACAAGTCTCATCGCCCCAATCGGGACGTTATCCGCCAAACCATCCGCTCAGTGGTTCCAAGCATTTATGTTCGATTTGTGGTGATCGCGCTTCGGGAAAACATTATGGAGTTTACAGGTCATTTTCCACCACATTTTCACTTTTAAACCTTTAAAATAAATTTGATCTCTGGGTCTGGGCTTTATTTCAGTAAATCGGGTTTTATAATTTAAATTATTTAAAATTTTAAAATTATTCTTATTATGTTTAAATTGTTTGCTTTAACATACATATTGTCTTATTCTAACAGCTGTGAAGGTTGTAAAGGGTTTTTCAAAAGGACAGTTAGAAAAGATTTATCGTACGCGTGTAGAGAAGAAAGAAATTGTATTATTGATAAAAGACAACGTAATCGATGTCAGTATTGTCGATATCAAAAATGTTTGCAGATGGGAATGAAGAGAGAAGCTGTTCAGGAAGAAAGGCAGCGAACGAAAGATAAAAACGAGAATGAGGTGGAAAGTACTAGTAATTCGCATCATGATATGCCTATTGATCGTATTCTTGAAGCCGAACTAAGAATTGAGCCCAAAAACGATGACGTTGTCAACCCTCGAAATTACGTAATATATGTTCAATTTTAAATTAACTATGAATACAAAAATTGTTTATAATAATAGGAACAAGTGACAAGTATTTTGCAAGCAGCTGATCGACAGTTGTATCAGTTAGTCGAATGGGCCAAACATATTCCTCATTTTACTGATCTTTCGGTTGAAGATCAGATGGTTCTCTTGAAAACTGGTTGGAATGAATTATTAATTGCTGAATTTTCTCATCGATCAATGAATGTTAAAGATGGCATTGTGTTTGCTACTGGAATCGTTGTTCATAGACCTGGTGCTCATGGAGCCGGTGTCGGAACTATATTCGATCGCGTACTCACTGAATTGGTGGCGAAAATGCGTGAAATGAAAATGGATAAAACTGAATTGGGATGTTTAAGAGCTGTTGTACTATTTAATCCTGGTATGGCAATAACCAATACTTTCACCATTTAACTTTTATATCAATCTTTATCACACCGTACTTCAAATTTGAAATAATTTTAACATTTTTTTCATCTCAAATATATTTATATAGTGTATTAGATTTTGATTAATGATTAGAGATAGAGATACAATGGTAAATTCCTATTTTTTCCTTTAATCATATAAGCAGGAGATTAATATTAACTTCTATTAAATATATCCATTTAATTAAAAGTGGTTTTATTTTCCCGGTTTTGCGGGTTTTTAGAACAAACTCTCGAATTTGTATATTATTTCAAAAGTGTTCCTGTTTTCACTTTATTTAACAACAAATTTCTAAATACTGAATAAGAGCCTTCTTTAAGAATTACTACCGTATATTCTACTAATGTAAGAAATTAGGGCGTTATTTGTTATATTTCTTGAAATATATTATTGTTATAAAAGTACCACAATTCTAATATTGAACGCTTATGACATAGTTTTGCCAGTTTTAGTTAGTTTATATTAAATATTTTGTGAGCAATAAGTAAAAAAATATTTTCAAATGTTCATAATACTCAGTTTAATTCATTTTTTATAAATTATTATATTTTGATCATAATAAGAATAAATTTTAGTCCCCGAATTCTATTGCCGCTTTTAATACATTTTTGTTCCGATTTGCGTTCGTTTTGACTAGATTTTAGTACCGGAAATCTCTATCCCTATTAATGATTCTTTTATTAGCGTATTCTTTTCAAATTAGTCTTCCAAACGGGTACAATATAACTTAGTTCGTCGGGTTGGACTTTAGGATTAAAAAGTATCTGACGTTCAGTTAAATATGAAGAGACTTTTTTCACTAATTTTATTGATGAACTTAGTTTAGGTATGCTAAACTTATATAAAACATTAAAAAGACTAAATTAAGACATAAAACCTTAAAATTACAGCATTTACCGTATTAACTGAGATTACTTTTTCTGGGGAAAAGATGAAATTCAACGACTTAAGAAAAATGGTAGGATAACTTACTATGGGGTATAATCTCCGCTTATCGCCCACTTGTGTAAAAGCTAAGGCAAAATAACACATTAAATATGCACATAATTACGTATTAATATTCGGAATATTCTATCAAAAAAAACTTATTTTTTTAATAGTAAAAAATATTGTTTATAATCGTTTAAGAAATTTTAAATAATTATTAACAAATCTTACCCTATTTAGAAGCAAAAAGTTTGAAGTCAATACAACAAGTTGAAACCCTGAGAGAAAAATTATACGCAGTTCTGGAGGAATACTGTAAGCAGAACTATCCCGATCAACCCGGAAGATTTGCCAAATTGCTATTGCGTTTGCCAGCTCTCAGAAGTATCGGTCTTAAATGTCTGGAACATTTATTTTTTTACAAACTTATGGGTGATTCGTCAGCTATGGGCAAAAAAGAGGCAATAGGTCTGTATTGAAACTCATATTTTTTGTTAAGAAAATGGATCATTTTTTACTCATTTACGGAAAATTTCTAATTTTTTTGTAGACAATTTTCTCATGTCAATGTTGGACTCTCAGAGCGACACTTAACACAAATAAATGCATTTTATATTTAATTAGATTTCTATTTTAATTGCATCATTAGGTCTATAGACAAGAATTGTATGAAATTTGCGAAAAGTTTATTGATTATAATCTTATTAACATAACAGCTTCATTCGTTTATTTTTTTGACTAAAATTCACTTTATTGTTAAATTGTTAGTTTAGTGAATAGATTTTTTTATTTTTGAATTCCTTAATGTATAAATTTATAAATATATTCGGTCTTTACAATAATGGTTGGTTTCAGTTGTTTACTTTATTTACGATAAATTTTTAGAAATTTATTAATTATTATACAAAATGTATATTTGAATTAACTTGAAAGAAAAGCGAAATTAACTCTATTGATATATTTAAAAGTTTAACAAAATTATTTATTTATATATATATATATTAACATGACATAAAGTTATCTTTTTTTTATTGACAAATACTTTTTTAGTATATGTTGATATACTTTTGTTAATACGATTATAAAGGAAGAGAGCTATTAATTAGTAATATTATTATAAATTATGGTTTAAATCTAATTTGTTTTTTATTAACATTGTTATTAATTTTTCCATTTTTTGAATATAAAAACATTTTTAACCTTATTATGAATTTCATATTATTATTTGTATATAAATTGCATGTTTATTAGAACTGATACTTTTTTTGGTGATTGTAATGTCATAATAAATACAGTATACAAACTAATTTTATTAATTTTGTTCATATTTACTCACTGTGGTTCAATTAATTGTTATCATTGTTCTATTTTGTTAATGTTAATATTAAAAAATTGTCAAATAAAACATAAAATATTAATTAATTTAACAGATTTATGATTTATTCACTGAATTATATTTCGAAATATTATTGTATTTCTAAATATTTAAAAGCAAAAATATTTGAATTTAATATATATATATATTAAAATGATAATTGGGTTAGATATTACAATTAGGTTCACAGTTATGGTCAACGTTGTTCATATAAGGTAAAAACACAGCCAATGTTATTTCAAAACAGTAAAGTTTTTTTAGTCTAATATAGTTTTTAGTTTCATAGTTTGTGATCCATAATGTATCAAAGTTTTATTTGTTTTGCATTGTTTCTATCACTCGTCAGTCTGGAGACTGATCAAACCATAACCATAAATATTTTTCATTACAAATTAATTTGTGTTTTATTTTTATTTAGTAGTTATATTTTTAACGGTAGTAAAGAATAATAGAATTACAGTAATAACTTTTAAGAATAAGTTATTTGTATACTTTCGAAACTTACAAAATACAAAATAAATTATTTATTTCTACTTCTACAGAATAAAACAGTTCTAAATATAACAAGTCAGTTGCAAATAAAAGTCATAATCATTCATAACTTTCTCACAATCTTTCTCATAATTTGGTCGCGATTTTCAAAACTACGTCAAAAGTATACAAAACTAAGTTAAAATTTTCTGGTCGATGGCCAACTTTTTTCTAAATTATTTACCCTGAATTTACGTAATTTTTCTAAATTTTGTAAATAAAGTGTATTATTTTGCAAAAATATTTGTTTAAATATTATTTATTGTTGTTGGTTCAATATAAATGTTGTATAAATACATCTACAAATATTTTCTCTTTACAAATTTATTTTAAAAACTAATTCTGTTTATTTGTTTGAAATAATTATTATTGTATTTGCTTGGTAACTTTGGTGACTTATTGTAACAATCTTGTA
>JAQIXJ010000812.1:0-27027 GCA_034700185.1 Phthiracarus laevigatus | reverse complement strand
TTTGTTCATTTATTAATGCTATTTATAGCGCTATTTTTGTATGCTATAAATGCTATTATTTTGACTCTCTAATTATTTGTATTAACTATTTGAGAACATTATTGTGTTGCGCAAGAAAGTAAACGGAAAATAATATATAACGGGCAAAGCATATAACATAATACGTATTATATATAAACGTTATACGGACGGGTAAAAGTATATTCAAATTAAATATCATAATATATATATTTTTATGAACGCTAGGAATTGGCTTATAGCAGAGGGTCGCAGAAGGGTGTCCTAGTACTTAAAATCAATAATACTTCTTAACAAAAGAAAGTAGCGATCAAAAAGTAATAATATTAAAGCTAATTCAATATATGAATAATTATTTCTTTCTTGAATTTACATGGCATAACTAAAGGGAAAACTTGCATAATGAAATATTATAACAGTTTCTTGCTATTTTATTTTTATTTATCAGAGGTGCGACTCATGATAAAAGAGATATTTCGACTTTAAAATATCATATTTAATTGAAAGATTTTATACTAACAAAGTTATAAGTGTAGAATCAACTCGAAAGAATAAGTTTTTGATTATCTAATATATTATTTTATGTATAATTGTTACAAAAAAATCGATAATGAATTGCATTAAATTTCTTTAAAATGAATTGGTAACTGAAATGAATGGAAAAACTATAATCGTCCAGAAACGTTACGATAAGAGTATCACATTATTTTGTTTAAAAATCAATAAAACGTCTGCATAGGTCAACCCAAATGCAGAACACTAATATTAACTCTTTTGTTACATTTTTAAAATATTAAATTACTCAATAGTTTATATTAAATTATTAATCCGACTTTAATTTTATGTTTCGTAAAATTATAGACTAGAGATTCTCATGAAACTAATATATTAATGATTGTGTTATAAATAAAGAAGAGTAATAAACTTCAACATATAATTATACAGTTTTTGTTTCGTATTCGTTTGTATACTATGTTTAAATTTTTTCGATTATGATCTTTATTTTGATTTCACGCTCACTGGTCTTAAACATTTTGTTTTCTGCGCACCGAAAATTATTAAATCCGTACAAAAAAGTTTATTTTAATGAAAAATGAGGTGTAAATTGTGAACAATGCGCGCGTATTTACAGCATTTGTGTGATTGGCGTAAATGTTTACGAATGAAATGTTTTAATAAATAAGTTAGAGAAGCAAAATTAAATACACACATACCGTGATGAACTCGATGATGACTGGGAGAATTAAAAATAATTTCAAGTGGACCTAATGTTTCAATAACTTCCGTATGGAGCCATAACATATAGAGTTCTCCGAGTTGCAAATGTGCCAAAAAAATTTGTGGTGGAATACCAGTTAGCGCTAATGGAACATACGTTATCTTTGATATTATAATGGAAAAAATTAGAATTAAAGCTGTTAAAAGTAGGTAGATATCAATTTACGGAGAAAATTTTGATTAATCTATTACCCAAGCTGTGAACGGTTGTAACACTGCCTGTCTAAGTCCTGACATCATTGTGAAGTCTTCTGCGCTGTGATGCGCTTGATGTATGGCCCATATTATGTTAACTTCTATTATATTTAAAAAGTTTTTAAAATAAAAAAAAGGTGGTTAGTATTATACTTTTAGATCAATGAATAATATATTATTCATATTTATATAAGCAGTATTAAAAAATAGAAACTGAACGCAAGTTTTTACTGCATATTGTATAAACATTTAACATATATAAAGCTTACGGGAGAATATCAATAATATATACTTTTTGTTAAATTATAGGTTTATTTATATATTTGGCATTATTCAAAAAACTTATCAATAATTCCATTATAATATTAAAGCTACGTTTATATTTAGCTGTGTTAAAATATACTGTGACAAAACTTGTTTAGTCGTTAAATAATCGGTTGAATAATTTTATTTGAATTAAATATATTCTATATGAAAAAAATTAATGAAAAAATTGATTTGGTGTTAACTTACAAAAAAAAGATTTCTTTTAAGTTTATTTTAATATTTGTCGATAAGGTATGGGAATTTTAGTAAACTAAACTTCCTTTTCGATATTTTAGAATCAAATTTGTTGATTTCTTCGAAAACTGCATTCACATTTTAAATATTTTATTTTTGGAAAGATAAGCATATATATATATATATTATGAATATAAATGACATACCATGGGCCAATCTATGAGCCCAATAAAATCCGGAATCAATAGCAAATAAACATAGCCACCACGTCAACTTCGAATTCCATGGCAGAGTTGTAATTCGAAAATTATCGTAAACGAAACAATAAACTATAAGCTCAATGCTTCTAATATTAAGCCTAAATTTAAGATAATTAGTTTTTTAATGAGTCTGTCAGGAAAAAAATATATGATGAAGTTGTAAAATAAATCATATTCTCAAACAGTGATTAAAGCTAACTTAATGCTATAATTCTGATGAAAAGCATTTAAAATTGGACATGTTATTGTTTCAATATCACATGCAAAGATCAGCGACCTCAGCATAATGATAGATACAATGATCTTACGTATAAATTTCATTGAAATATTTAGCTAAATAAACTAGAAATCAAGACAAGGATGACCGACTTTTTTGCTGTACATCTAAACAGCTTTAGGTCAATATACCGATGAAAACAAACTCAGCATTGAATATGTCATTTTCTAAACTAAATTACACAGTTATTTAAGATACAGTTATAATAGAAGTTTTATATAAACAACGTAAAAGAATTGAATTAAAATTATACGGCAAAGTGAAGCCAACGGTAGAGAATATCTTTTACTCAATTTCTAACAATGCATGAAAACATACCGATTCTATTAAAAGTAAACTTCTAACTTTAATAACTCACGATTTTTATACTTATACTTGACGTTTCGTTAGGATTTTACTGTTTTACTTATTTTTTTCTGAACCGCATTATACAGATTCTGGTCAGTCAACTTTTAATAGGGCAAATTTCAATGCATGGTTTAGCGATGCCCACGGCTAACACTACTCTAATATGGGATAATAATATAATTCTAACACAGGAAATATTATTTTTCAAAACTAAAATTAAATGTTTGGACTTATTTATTTTAATTTGATAAATTTTTTGTGATAATAAAACATAAAAATAAAATTAAACGTTTATCTCTACGAACACATTATTTCAAACCTCAAACATTCTTGAAATATTCCTTGACTTAATGAAGCAATCGTGTCGTTCATTCTTAATATTGACTTTCCTTTTAATAATCTGACAGCGTTTTCGACAACAGCGATGCTCACAAAAATAGGAAACATCTAATGGAAAGTTTAAACAATAAGATAAATATATAATTAGTAAGAATATTTCGGTGCCTAAAAATAATTATTTAAATTATTTTACTTAATTCCGTGAGTCAACAGTTAATAATTTATATTAAAAATTGTATAAAAATATCTACGCTTTCGACTTTTTTATTTTCATCAGACCTCAAAACCCATTGTACATAATACTGTTATTTTATTTTAATTTTTAATTATATAGTAAATGTCAACTCTTGTTTTGCTCATCATTGCTGATAAGCTGAAACATTGGAAAGTGTTAAAAACATAACTTAAATAAATTAAAAGAAATTACGGTATTTTATTGAAATCGTCAGCAAAAATCCAGTATTAAACAAACAGATAAGAAAATAACTTGTTTCTTATCTTAATTTTAATTTATTTAGATTTTATAAAATTATAATGATTATTTCTAAGTCTTTTTCGATAATTATAATTGTTTTTAATGAACTATTTTTACCAAAATTTGATGCGTTTATAAATATACGCATACTTTTACCAGAATTATCAAAAAAGTCAAAACACTTTCAAAAGTTTATCTAAAATATAAAATATTTTTAGCTCATTTTCTCATAAAAAATTTGATCTTATAGTCTGTTCGTCTGTGTGTTAGCAGCTGACTTAAACTATCTTAGGATATAACCTAAATTAAAATGTAAAATAAATGTTGATCTTAACAATCTTCAACTAAATCGATAAGCTAAAGAGATAGTATCGATTAGAAAGTAAGCTCTCTACAATTGTGTTGTTCTTGTTTTTTAGCTTATTTTGTCGCTAAAAAGTCGAACTTGTGATTTTGGCCATGTCCGTCTGTCTCAATGTTCGCAGTTTTATATTTATTAAGGTGGTTCAATGATTCTATTAATAATAAAGTGGTTTGGCATCTTACTATCATACTATCACGAACTAATATACTTGTTAGCATAAATATGGATTAAATTAGTTGTACCAAAAGTGCTACCTGTTTCTGAGGGTCTCTCGGATTTTCATTTTCGACATTCCGGCTCTCAGAAAAATTGTTATGATTTTAACATTATTACTTCCGGTCATAAGTTTAGTATAACTTATCTCCCGGTCAACTCTAGATGGAAATACTTAAAATTTGAAAATTCTCCCGGTTTAGCCTAAGAACAAATGGTCATCCTAATTAACCTTCAAAAAAGTGAGCTCTCTATGATGAGTTGTTGTTTAATATTGACCCCTATAAAATTTTAGTTGTATCGCAATACACAAAACTATTAAACTATTGAATTTAAACAATTTTTAAATAGTTGGTTGATTAAATTTATATATATTTATTATAAGATTTGCAAACAAGGTTTAAATTGGATTATTTTTATGTTGACTGTTTACTTGAACTCATTAATTGCTCGATTGTTTTAAACTTTGACTTTAAAGTTTTAAACTATCTTTAATTTACATCATAACAATTAAGAATTTAGGATTAGATTATATTGTGCTATATAATAAAATGTATAAGACTTATAGTTATTATTTGATTTTAATAAAAATTTAAATATTTTTATGTCCTGGATTTATATCCTTATCGCTAAACGAATAAAATTTTAAAAAACGATTGCTTTAACTGTTTGACAATATAAAGATAAGATATGCAAACTTAGAATACGCTAATTTTTACAACAAAAAAAAATCTATATTGTAAATATAAAAAAATCACTTATCTTAGACAAATTAGATAAATGCACGCACATTTTTATAAAAGTATATAGAATATATATTTTCGATTTATTTTCGTATACACGTTTAGTATGAGGAAGTTTGAAAATTTTGACTTAAATATATTTTCTATAAAATATTTACGATTGTGAATAATTTTGTATTTATTTATAAATGATTAAATGATTATTCTAAAATGTTCTAAAATGTTTCAGTTGCATATATTATTTGATTTGATATTAAAGCCATTTATATATTAATTTATAAAAACCACACAGACAAATATATCGATTGCATTAACATAAAATAAAGTTTTGAAAAAATCTAAATGTCACGTCACAATGAATGATTGTACGGAAAAAGCACAATTGAAATTCAAAGGTGAAATGTAACTAATTTTAAAAAAGCAAATGTAAAATACAACTAAAACTTTTAAACATTAAAAATAACATCAATAATTTAAGTTGGAATTAATAATTGTTCTGATATTAAATAATTTAATTAAAAAAATAATTACCTCGACAACATAACGCGGAACAGCGCTTAACTGGGATTGCATACATTCGGATGGAAGCACCAAATAGAACATATATCTAACTCTATCTAAAATATGTAAAATAAATCCGACGGCAGTCATCACAATCTGTAGTACCATTGTGAATGAAATGCATGAGTTTAACTTTTCGAAAACTACCTCAACAGTTAATACTATATAACTATCTAATTCACACACTCTCTCGAAAGTTAACATATATTTCGCGTAATAGCATCTGATGTAAGCTACACATAATTTACATGATCTTTTCTTCGCTTATAACGTTGTTATATCAGAGCTCACTAACTTTTCTTTAACTTTTCTCTATTCACTCAACCACTATTCACTATAATATTTTTACTAAAAATATATACATATCTTTTCTGGTGGACTGTTGTGGACAGAATATAAAGTTATTCACATCCAATAAAAAAGTGCATGACGTAAGTCGCCCTCGTTTTGAATGAAAATTTTCGGCATTAGGACCAAAAGCTATGTTACATAATATCATAGCAATAAGCAAAGATTATATTTCTTTTTGTAGAAACAGGAAAATTTAGGGCAGAGGTGTTTCTTACACTCATTTCGAGTCATATAACTTAACTAAACATTATCTCAATGACCGATGAACTAAACATCGAAACACTTGATTTCTTATATATTTTTGTATTATATGGAAACTTTATTAACTTATGTTTTATTATGAAATCTGTAAATACGTTCTCATGATTTATTAATGGTAAGAAAATATTTTTGTTTCTTAAATTATATTTTTAAGTGACTTTTTTCAAAAAAATAATGAGATTTTCAATAATCTTGTTTACCTGATTAACTGAAAAACTCTCAAAATTAGACGCTCAATCGTTTCCTGAAAAATTGTATAAATAAACTATTACTTCTGTGATTTTACAGACAAATCTACGTTCCCCTAAGTTTTACTAATCAGCTACTAATTCATTTATAAACTTAGACTTTAAAGTTTGGATTGAACCATAATACAGTATATTAAGAAAATATATTTAATAGGATATAGCACAGCAATAAAAGGTTACATTGAATTTTTTTTAAAAATGGTTTCATTGGCATTCTTCGTAAATGCGTGTTTTATTTTGTTTTTTAATAATATATTTCTGCGAATAATTTGACCATAAAATACACTACTCTATAATAAAATTTGTTTGTTGTTTAACTGAGAAAATATTAATAAACCAAAAAATTTTATTATTTTTCTTATTTAACCTTATTTAGTGCTTCCGAATAATTATAAACACTCTCCGTTATGCGAAAATAATAACAATTTATAGCAATCAAAAAAAACTGTCGACACAATGTTAACCGACGTGTTAACCCGTTTCGGATATTTATTTTACATTATCGATCCAAAATCATCGTCGTTTGAAAACGTAGAGTCAGTTCCGGATTATATAACCGAAGTGATTCCATACTTCGTCAGTTTAATTATAATCGAGCAATTAATTAAATACTGGAAGGGATCGAGTTTGGCGAGAATTAACGACTCGATCGCGTCATTGTCGGGCGGAATGTTCATGGAATTAACGAAGTTATGTTTGAATTATAGCTATGTTTGTTTGCGATTTAATAATTGTTGTTTATTTATTTAACTTTTTTAGAATATTGTTTAATAGTGTAACACTTTTATACTATATTTACATTTACGAAAATTGGCGATTATTTACGATTCCATGGGATTCATTGAAAACGTGGGTTTTCACGATGATTATCGTTGATTTTGGTTTTTATTGGTTTCATCGCGCCAGCCATGGTTCGTGCCATTATTTATTAATTATAATATCGTGAAAACCTTGCTTTGAATTACGTGTTAAAACAAATTATTTGTTTTTGATGTTTTTCATTACACCTTTTTTATTTAACGATAAAAAATAATTATAATTTAAGAACCATTTCTCAATTCAAAACTCGTACTCAATTTAAACTGATTTACATTATAAATTAAATTTTAAATAATTTAACTGATTATTTAAAGCGATTCCAATTATTTCGAACAAAATTAATTACGAAAATTTTTTGTCACCCTTAATTTGAAAAAAAATTTCAATTTATTTCCTAATATTTTATACTTTATATAACATTTATATAACTAACATAATAATAATCTTTTGCGGAAACAGAAATAAATATAATATGGGGCGCGCATCAGGTTCATCATAGTTCTCAAGAATATAACCTCACAACATCGCTCAGACAATCGGTTTTGCAGCTATATTTTCAAGCGGTTAGAAAAATAAACTATCGCTATTCTAATTATTTACTTAAACCAATATAATTTTAAGATATTTTATTTACCACTGGCTTTAATAATTCCACCGCAAGTATTTCTTGTGCACAATCAATTCAATGCTCTCTACCAGTTTTGGATACACACCGAAGTAATCAAATCTATAGGCATATTTGAATACGTTCTAAATACTCCCAGTCATCATCGAGTTCATCACGGTATGTAGAAATTTTTGATTTTTTTTTATACAAATAAAACTTAGAAATAATTGATGATTAAAAAATTTTTTTGCCTCAAACTTGAAAGAACTTGACAAAGTTAAAGTTTTAGTTCTAAAACTTTTATTTTCCTAGTCAGCTAATATTTAAATACTGTACAGTACCGAAACTACTTACGAGTTAGTGATGTTAATGGTGAAATTTTGTGAAACTTTCGCGCTAAAAATTTACAAGCGTTTCACTGAAAGTTTCAATATTTCATCTCTAATTAAAGCGCTTTATTTGCTATAATTTTTAGTGCCAAAAAATAATGAAATCAGAAATGTTCAAAAGGTATAATGAAGTTTTTTGCTAATTTTTTAATTTCGAATAATCTTTTTTGCTTATATGAAAATCGATATATTAAATAATTTTGCAAAGAATAATAACCAAGTTATCAAATCAAAAACATCTTTAGTGTCAAGATTTAAAAAATATTATGAATAATAACTAATAATTATTCAATCAATTTAACAATATCTTTAGTATTTAAAACACGAATAGTTTTTATTCGAAGATTATTTTTCTTTAAGATATTAATTATCCAATGAATTTACTAAAATTGTAAACACTTTACGCAATAAAATCTTAAAACTCATTAGCAAATGGTTAATTTATAAGAAATATATTTATTATCCAAGTTTAAAAATAATAGCTACTCTATATCAATAGAATAATTTGAAAAACTATATATATTCTACAAACATAATGTAATAACAGAAAATTTCTATAATAATATTGTGTTCGCAATAAATTAGAATAGAAAGTGAGCAAAAAGAGTTAAAAAGTGTGCATATATACCGTATATATATAGTGTGCATATATATATGCATGCATTCGCTTTTCTTATTGCTTCCGCATGATTATCCACGAGCTTAGATATTCGCAAACTATCTGTACGGTAATTATCACGCATCGTCAACAACGACTTAGCTATGATTTATAACTTTATATTCAAAGTTTGTTAACAAAAAAAAGTTAAAAACACTGTTGTTATTTGCGCGTAATTCTTTATTGGTATTAATGCTTATGCACTCTAATTATTTTATTTAATACTTGACTTATGCGAAGTAATATCATAAGCAGTTATGCGTGTATTGACATGTTTTATAAAACCTTTATAATTTGCTAGCCTTCTCGACGCCTCATTTGTCATCAATGCATCAAAAAACGCTTTACTTTCACATTTCTCCTTCTTTTTTTTTGATTAATAATAAACGCATTGTTTTCACTATTTTAATATTAAATACTTGATTCGTTTTACTTTCGTTAGTAAACCCCCAATAAAAAAGAGTAAAGTTGAAGTAAAAATTAAGCAGTTAAGAGGTTTTGGTGTTTCTTTCGCTTTAATGACACAATACCTATCAATAAAAACGAAGAGTATTACGACTTTGTTTCAGATGCGAGTAAATGTGTTTCTCATAATGGCATTATAGGACCGCTTTGGCAATGATGAAACACCATTAACAAAATAGCGCTACGACTATGCAATTTACTGTTACTGTACGCCATTATAGCTTAACTGATTATTACCTTCTATTTAAGTTATCCGAGTTGAGTGTTTTTCAATAACATCTATTTAGGATCTCTACTTCTTTAATAACTAGCAATAGTAGTTCGTTTATTACTGCGCTTTTTATTATTACTTTTGTTTATAATATTAAGGTATTTCCGTAATGAGTATGAGTGTATGAGTTTGAAATAGTTGTAGGAATTTTATAATTAGTTATCACTTTTTTTATAATACTGTAGTTTAAAAAATATATTTGGTAGTTTTTGAACAAAATCTTTTACTATGCTAATAAACTTTTCAATCGAAATTTAAGACATCTCTAGATTGCTTTCACTAACTGTATTGTCATATTTGCTACGAAATGTGTTTTTCGAAATTACTTTATTTTACTAAAATTTAAGTTTAATAATTTATGTTAATTGCAGTTTTAACTTATTAATTTTTCCAAACTTTATTAAATTGAAAATGTTTCTAATGATACTTTTATAATAAAACAATAAATACTTTTTCGTTTCTCTCCATCTCTATACGCAACAATATAAATTGTTGAAATTTTTAACAGGAATATAAAATCTTCGTATTCTATGTCACGTTCTCCGACAATACTTAAATATATTATTTTCACTGAATTTACCTAACAAAATCCTAAAAGTTTTTGACCTCTTAAGAGCATTGTTAGGTATCGATCGCATCGCATCAAATGCAACAATAAAACAATATATAAAGTCAATTAAAACAATATAAAACATAATACGGGATAATGATTTATTTAAATAAAGAATATTTTTGTTATGAGTAGGGCAGTGAAAATCGTTAATTAACGATTGTTCAAAACTGTTTTAATTTCTATTAAAATCGAATTATTAATCCATTTAAACGCCAAATTAATGAAATTTAAGTAAACGAATCAAACGAATTAAACGATTTTTGAAATATCAAACGATTTTAAAAATATTAAATGATTTTTGAAATTTTCAAAGATTTTTAAAATTTTAAAAGATTTTTCAATTTTTTAATTCGACATTTAAGAAATAGTACTGAATATGCTAATAGAAATGTCTAAATTGGAATAATTATTCAGGAAAAATACAGCTTTAATTTAATTTAATTCAAACTATGTTAATTTGGAAGAAAAATTAGTCTCTGTTTCGAGATCATTTTGAATTATAATGCATTTTTTAAAAACATTTGAAAGCCTTTCAATGAATACAACTGAAAGTCTTAGATAATAATGTATTAGAATTCATTTTTCGAACTAAAAATTAAAATTTTCAAACGATTTTTTTAAACGATTTTCCACCTTTATTTCTAGCGATTTTCACTGCCCTACTCATCACCCTATAATTTCACGGGACACACGCATAAAAATTCTATCGATAAATTTAGCGAATATTGGAATTAATTAAATCTCTTTTGTCAATAGTTTTGAGTTTTCGCATTCAATTCAAAACAAATATTTTGAAAAAAATTGAAATTTGTCAATTTATTGAAAAAAAACTTTACGCTTTAATAGTTTTCGAGAAGAGCAATGTAAATATAAAACCGTTGGCTTTGATGTGACAGGAATTCAATTTTATGCAAAGGTTAGCATAAAATGCCTAAAATTGATAAAAAATGAACTTTGCAGGCAATTGATTTTACTGGGAAAATACTAGAATTTAATTTCAAGCTAAAAATTTGAATAAATGATTTCAAAACTATTTCAAGTAGATTAAATTCAATTAAATTTAAAAATATCCAAGGTAGTAGTAAAAATCCCTAAACCAGAGTAAATTTTAAAAATTGTCAATATGTTTACCATATAAGGCTTTTTGATAAGACTCCTATCCCCTATAATCTATAAAGAGCACTATACAAATACGTTGAGACAGTATTGTTGCGGAATCTATCACATGCCATTGCGATACTAAATTAAAATATTTAATTTTCCATTATTCAATAACTTCACTGACATTTAACAAATTTTTTTTGGCGCTCACATGCGCAAACCTATTTAGAAACTTTGAGTTTAGTCATTAGGGAGAACTTATATTACAAAAGATTTTATATAATAAGTTTCATACCTCAAACAAATTTTGATTTTCTATTTCTTAGATTTTAATAGAGTTACTATTGAAATGTTTTAAATAAGCTAAAAACTCAATTTATTTTGAATATGCATAATTATGTTACATATTTTAACATGAAAGTAAGAAAAGTGAAAATAAAAAAATTCAAATAATAATAATAAATGAAAGGCTTCCTTATTTATGTTTGTCATTCAATAAAGTTTAAAAATGCTAATTTCGTCAAAAATATCGTCAATTGAATTGAAAACGCAATGCAAAAGTGTTTTGCTAAAAAGTAGCATTACCGGAGACGAAAGTTTTTTGAACAGATTTATTTCCTGAATTGGGAAACAAAATTTAGAAATATATGTTACTTTAAATATGCATAAAAAGCGAAAAATATATAAATGCTACGCTATTTGCTATGTAAATATTTCACATTACAATTTTATATCCAGGATTTAGTAAAAGTTAAATTTTTTCAAAAATATTTACTGAAAAAAGTTTTTTTTTCGTGGATGTATTCCGAACGAATGATATTTTCAATAAAAAACAAATAATACGGAAAATTTCGGGCTCGATTCATGTTTGTGTTTTGTCAAACTCTGAGAATAAATTATTGAAGAAAATTCAAAATAAATAAATAAATAGCGCCAGATTTTCAATTTCATATAATCATGAATTGATGAATAAATAAAATAGGGAAATGAATAAAAGATTTTTCTCCGATGTTGTGAAATATTTCTAAAGTAAGCTAAATTTACAAAAAAAAAATCTATTACTAGTGATTGATTAGTTGCAAAAATTCTGAATTTTTATCGAAAGAAAATCAAAAAATGAATTTAAATAATCATAATTATATTTTAATTAACTGTAATGCAGTGAACAAATGTTAATCTCTTAGGAATTACAGTTTAGGCAAACGTACAGTACTTGTTTGTGTACTTTCTATTTATTAGAATTTACTGTTCAATTTTGTGTAATATTGAACTTAATTAAAACAATTAAGATTTAAATGCTAATTAATTAAACCGAAGCATTTATTTTAAGATTTAATTTAGTGTAATCAGTTCTCTAATTTTTTTAAGTAGCAATAAAATTTTGATTAAATCTGTTCAATATTTCATAACGCTTTGATAATTTTTGTAATCTAGAAATTTTGATTGAAAAATTAACTTTTCTAGTTTCATAGAGCGTTTTAGCTCTCTCTCTCTCTCTCTCTCTCTCTCTCTCTCTCTCTCTCTCTCTCTCTCTCCTCTTCCACTTACTTCAGGTTTGGAATATGCGTTTAGTTTGTTTAAACTGTTCCGTGAATACCAAAGGCCAAAGATAAACACCGAACACAGGAGACAGAATAAAAAAATGTAAAACTCTTTAAAAAATTGAAAAGTTTTCCATTAAATAAATATGGATTATATCCCTCTATTTAAGATATTCAACCAAAAAAAAAACTTTTTTTGAAACAGAATTTTGAAGCGAATAAGTACCAGCAGCTAATAAGCCGTTAATGCAAATAACAAGAAAAGAACATAAAATTATGATCGCTTACAGTTAAATACGCAGTAAAGCGTAAATCAGTACGTGATGGTATTCAAATCAATAATATATTATATACGCGCCGTAATTCTATATAACGGTATAAGAGTTGATGATAATAAGCCTGAAACGATTACAACTACCATTCGATACTACCAGTATGTAATAATAATAATTATAATGAGGGCAATAATGACAGCCAAATGCCTAAGTACTGCACTTTTGTAAGAGAAACGCGTTAAACAAGTTTAGCCGACGCGCTAAAAACTTTTTTCCCAAATTCATTAGCGCCGATAAAAGTAGTGATGCGAAACGCGAACAACACTATATAAAACAATGAACAATTTCTATCGCTATCCGTTCCACTCATTCGTCACACCAATTATCTAGAAATCGTTAGATAATACTATAGCTTATCAAACATTAAACAATAGTTGATGATATTTGATGCGCGCCGCACAAACTTGCGATTCACACTTCTAGTATATATTATTCGTGCCTCTTATTAATAGCGAACCCAAAAAACGCATAGCCTCTGCAAATGTGTACTGAGTATACTGTAATGTGTGCGTGTGTCAAACATTTGCCTCACTCTTTCGGATCGACTATCATTACCGAAATATGGCTCATGTGCTTCTCTTCATCTTTTAGCCAAAGATGTTCGATCGATAGGTTTGAACATAAATGCGCCAAATGGGATGCGCTATGCTATCAAATTGTGTTCAGTTTTTTAGCTCATTTAGCCTTTCACAAAACCACTGTTTTAAATTTTCCAACTTAATAAATGGCCCCAACATATATGACCAAATAGATAGCAAACGATTTGTGTTATTTGTGCCAAATTTTGTTTTGTGGATCGAAACTCGAGTTTATAGAGTGAACGTTTATATTTTTACGATAGAAGCGTATATTTTATTAAACATAAAACGAAATAAGTATCGAAATAAAATCTAAATAGGATTTTATATCAATGCACATATTAATAATATATAAATCTATAAACGCTTACAATATTCAAGACTCTAGAATGCCTGAAGTATTTCATGTGAATGGTAACAGTGATGATCACAAATAACCAATAAAGGCAACACACAACTTTCTGTCAAAAGTGAACATAAACTTATTGATCAAATTTTTTTCTCTCTTTCTCTCTCTTTCACTCTCTCCCTCTCTTTCATTTCGCTCCTCTTTATCGAAAAGCTTTACTAAATGCGTTAATACTAAAATTTTCGCTTAAACGCCAACACATTTATATAAGAGGAAAGTGAATTAAAGAATATAACAGCGTATTAAAACCAATTTTCAAGAGCATCCACTAAATAATCTATTTTTCCTCGCCTCTTATCACTCTCCTTCTCTCTCATCTCTCTCACACTATTTCTCTCTTTTGTTTTTGCCACATAATGACTTACAGAAGCTAAACAGGAAAAAATGTGTCACAAATAATTGGATTGACAGTAACTTCTCTATTCCACTGTAAATAATGTTTTGCTTAAACGTGATCTGCAAAACAATGCTTCACTGAATTTCTTTTGTTTGATTAGTCTAGAATTTGTTCGCTGCTCTTCTTCATCTTCTTCTCTTAGTGAATGGTCAAAGTTATTATTTTTTGTTATCGTGTTGTTGTTGGTTTCATGTTCTGGAATTGCATTTCTGTATTATTGGGAATATTTTATCGGTTCGCGTAAAGATAGAGTTCGATAAAGTTTTTCCTTCTCTGATTAATTTCTATTAGAAATTGGGGAATAAGTTTAATCAATTTAGTAAATTGTTGCGACAATTTCACTTTTTCACTAAAATTTTCAAAAAATTTGACTTCAGTCCACTAATACTTTACCATAATATTTTTGTATTGTGATATTTATAAAATAAGTTGTGGCAACACTATATGTTAAAGAATTTAGTTTCGTTTCTTAACTAAATAATAACGCTATTAAACCGTACGATAAACGTCTATAGTATGAAAAAAAATCTAATTGTATTAACATAACAAAAGAGAATCTGAGCGTATATTTTTAGATTAGAAATAAGTTATGTACGCAATAAAGAATTTGCATACCAAACAAATGTATATTTTTTTGGGGGAAAAATTGACTGATATCGTATCGCTTTAATTGCTGTTTAGCATAATTTAATAAAATTATTCTCATTTAATAGTAAAAACAGACGCTAAAAAATTTCAAATATTCGTTGATTTCATAATTTTTGTTATATAAAAGCGTAAATATTTTTCTGCGCGAAATAATGTGATTTTTCATTAACATATTCCTGTATACAAATTATATATAACTTCAAATCCAAATATGCATACTAACGGCGTATTATGGCTGTTGACAGCGAACATAATAAATGCAGAACTAATCGATTTATCAGATTTATTTATTATGAAATCCGAACTGAACGATACGGCAAACGAATCGAATGTAAGAGCGATTAACCTAAAAAAATCTAAATGCTAAATGTTTTTTTTAACTTATTTTAAGTTAACTAATATCGAATCTATTGAAACTTTTGATGCGATGACAAGCGGTCCAAACCGTAATATTTGGCTGTTTAACGGCAACAAAGTCATTATTGTAGATTCTAAGGGTTGTTTTATTGAAGAAAAAGAAATAAAAACCGTTTGCGTTATCGAAGACAAAATAATTGGCGCTTGTTATTTGACAGCAATACAGTGTTTTATGTTTATTACCGTAAGTGATACTAATTTACTTCTTATCAGTCCCTAAACTATTTCATTTGTTTACGAATCAAACGAATTGCTTCCTTATTTCGCTTAAGCCATTTCATATAATCGCGTTTTATTATTACATGTTATTTAGTGTATAAACTTAATCGTCAAATACAAGAACTGACTCTGAAATAAGAAATTTTTGTATACATGACACCCACCCATTCCCACAACATTTAGACATGACGTAACCATACAGAATGCCGTAATATATTCCTCCTTATATACCTACTGAACAAGCAAATCTTGGAAATCACTGGATTCCACTTTTTGTCAACTATCTATGCATACTTCACGGCATTTGTGTGCTTATTTCAAGATCCTTACTTTGAGTTTCCTCCTTTTAGCTCACTTTTTTAATAGAAAGTAGAGCTTATGGATTTTACCATGTCCTTATCTGTCTGTCTGTCTGTCTGTAAGTATGTAGTTTTATCATAATAAAGGGGTTTCGATAACGTGTTTAAAAACTAATAAATTTGAAGCATAAGTATGCATTAATCTAAGAAAAAGCGAGCTCTCTGTGAATTTTCCATGAATTGATTATTAAATAATCCGTTCATATGTTTTTAAGCTAATTTTAAATTATTTTTTAAATAAATTTAAAAAAATGAAGAAAGATGATTATATGGTTTGCAACGCTCACAGCAACTACCCGTTACTAAAAGGACAATTAACCGATTGGTACAATTTTCCCTACGATGAAGATATCATAGGCGTCTCTACGAAATATAATCAAATTTCGCCATCATTTATATTAATGACAAAACACCATAATAACTATTACGTTCGCCGTTGCACTGTTCGCATTAAGTGGAGCCATAAAATAATGAATATAGAAGTGGGAGATAATGTGTTAGCGTTGAGAGTTCGCACTAATGAAAATGCGCAACAAATAATGAACGAAGTTTGTCCCAAAACAGAAATGGAGAGCTCAAAACCAATCAACATGAGTACTATAACGGCAACCACTTTTTATAGCGATCAACATGGAAATGATAAATGGTGTTTGTGCGGAGATAATCGATGCTTGTTTGGTAATGGTTACGCGTATTCGGGACCATTTCAATGTGTTTATTATAAACAATGGATTAAAGTTTGCAAACGCTAATGCGTTTTATGTTGGCGTTATGGTGTTTGTCTCAACATTTATCACTTTCGGGTGTTATTAATTCTCGAAGTATTAAATAAAATGTTTCATGAATTATTTCGATCGGTTAAAGCAGAGGTAGTTATAACTTAATAAAAACAATAAAATTTAGTCAAAATTTTTTATTTAAATTTAAATACTATAGAAAATATTAATCGTAAAATAATTAAACTTACACACTACATTTTTTAAAACTTTTATATAGTCATAGAGTTTTTTGTCCAAACATAGCATACTTTAGTCCAATGTAATAAATTTAAACTAAAAATAAAAGTTTACCGATTTTACTGGATTTTGTTTAACTAAAACATTAGTCAAAGGAAGACGAAGGAAAACGCATTAGTCATGATTAAGTTCTTGACTTTAGTTTAAGTTAATGGTTAGGTTAAAAACTCACCATCTCTTGGGAATTCAAACAAATTCTTCAAAACTTACGATAAATCTTATATATACACATATTTTATTGTATTTCCAAAGGAACAAAAACTTTATAATGCTTTAGCAAATTTTTTATCAAACACTTTGCTAACCAGATGCCAATGCATGTTTTAAATACGAGAAAGGAAGTGTACACAGTATTGCACAAATCTCCCCACATATCAATCAATTCAAGGCCTTTAAAACACTTTCATACGTACCATTATAGCAACAGCGCTGTGCATTTCATTTAATGATGTTTGGTTTTCGCGTGAAACGAAAATAGTGTAAAATCTAGTATTTTTGTATTTATTGCAGCAACAAACAAACCTAACGTTTAGACATTGAACTTTGTGCTAGAATTATGGTTTGAATTTTTTTCGACTTTGTTTTAAGTTCGGGCAAACATGTCTAATATTAAAGTGAATTATAATGAAGACGACAATATAACGCGAACGCAAACGCTTACCATATCGGAACTCGTTGGACATAAGGAGGTTCCTAAGAAAAAGTCCACTATATTTGGCTGGGTATGAATTTGTTAACACATTTTTTTTAGTTTATGTACTTATTATAGTTTAAAATTTACGAGTGTGTAAATTAAGTGTTAATGATGATTACGAAACGTTTTACTTTTATTTGCCCCTGTAATTGTAAGTCGATATTTATAGGGATTTAGTTTTACTTTCATTTTATTATATAAGTAATATTAATAAAGTAATACTAATACTGATTTACGAATAATAGTTAAATAAATAATTCTAAACAACTTCGAAGGTCTGGATGGGGTCTCATTTCGGATTTTTCCAAAAATCCAGGGGTGGTCAAACTCATCGGATTTAAGCGACAATTTTTGATTTTTCGGCAAAAAAGTGACATTTTCAAGAAAAAATTGCCATTTTATGACTGCAGATTTTCATGGTGAGGGGGGTATACCCCATCCAGACCCTCCCCTCTGGGACACCCTGATTCTAAACCCACACTATTTTGTAAGTTAATCAAAATTTAATTCAATTAGTTAACAATAATTTTCAGGTTAAATCATGTTCAGCGTTCACACTGACCGAAAAACTCTACTTAGTATTGGCTTTAATCAGTTTATTGATTTCGCTCATATTGACCATAATACGATTATTTATCACAAAAATATCTTCAGACGACTTTACGTTTGCGCTGCTACTGCTTTGGACATCACGTATGTAAATAAATCACTTTAAACAAAACTTATTTAATGACAAACAAAAACCGTTTATGATTAACAATGAGTTAAACACTGTTGTGTTATAATAAACAGTATTCTGCGTGGCGTACATAATTCACGGCATGTTTAACGAGAATGGTTACGAAATAATCACATTTCTCGTAACGAACGTGATTGTATTGGTTTACGTAATCGCGAACTTCGTCTCCACGCAGCAGACAGTGCTCAAAATCGTAAGCGTTTCTGTGTTGGCAAATATCATTTTTTTCAAATTAACTATGCGTTCGTTTTATTTATTTCGCCCGTGACTTGAATGAGCGAAAAAATCTCGTAAACTTTTTTCGCCAATAATATAAGCTTAGTATTCTTCCGCAATAAATAATTTACGCCTAAACGAAATTTGTTACGTTATACAATACGCACCGAATTTGTTGTTTTTTTTACTCGACTAAAGCATAATTTATTTTAATAGCGTGTGAAATATAATGCATTCACTAAATTCATTCCTTAAATTAATTGTTACTTTCGTATACACTTTTAACTCCCGTAAGGTTCGTCTGACACTAATCACAGTTATAAGTCCAGTTTTGATTTTCTATGGCATTAAATTTAGCAGAAAATACAATAAATCGGGCAAATTCTTGTATAACATTGTTGGTGCGAAGAGCGACGAGCAAAAAATCTGTAAACTTTATTACGCGTGCATTTATCTATTTTGGTTCGACTTTCAACTGTACGGAAGTACACTAATTCTATGGATGAAAGACGGAATCACTATTTGGACGGACACGGAGCTCATTGTGATGATAGCCGGGCTATTCATTAATATCACGTTTACAGTTACCGGACTTTTATCGGTAATGTTAATAAGGATTAAATACGCGCCGAAAATTTGATGATTGTTTTATTTTTGATTAGATTAGGAAAGAGAAAGAATTTTTAGTGTTTGTGTGCTATTTATTGAGTCCGTTCGAGATCGCGATCATTATCTGGAATTTGATCAGAGTATGTGTCATTGATTTTTCAATTCAATTAGTTTTGATTTCGAAATTTGTTTCCTATTCATTCTCTATTGGTTTTATGTCGCAAATGTCGTAACACTAGAACACGAGAAAGGATGTGTTTTCGTCTCAGTTAACAATTAGCGTATATGTTAGCGGTTTAATTGAAATTTTCGTTCGTATCGCTGCTGTGATTGTATTGCATTTCGTCAAAACTCATTTCGGCGTTGGAATCAAGCAAAAACGTATGACCAATAATAATACGATTATCGATTAGTTTAAACGCGGTCTTATTAGAAATTGTTTTATTTTTCCATTAGTATTCGGGGAACGAGTTGATGAAGCAGTAGTGATGCCACAAAAACAGCCAAATGTTGATTTGCCCGCACAAGTTTGATATGATTTGCCAGTATTAGTCAACAATCCTATAATATTTTAATTTTTTAATATTTAATCTTTTATATTTATATTGAAAATATTTTTATTGCAATTCATTTCATTTCGTTTATTTTAATGATTTTCAGTATTTAATATTTCATTGTTTTGTTAATAATTTGAACTCAAAGAGCTCGTTGTATTTATCTTACAATAGTTAGTCATTTTTAATTCCAGTTCCTGACGATTGAAGCATAACTTCGCATAGTTTTTGTATTTTTGATAAAAATTAATTGCCGATTTTTATTTTAATTGCAACATAAAATAATTACTCGTTTGTTAAGTCTCGTAATAATCCTTTACAATATATATATAATTAATTTTTGTACAGTTACACAGTAACAAATAAAATAAAATTGATATTAAACTACAACCAATGTTTTCCTATTCAATGTTAATACCGGTAAAACACTACACCATCTATAAAGATAAAATTTTATCTAAAAAAATCACGTTTTCAGTTTCTTTTGATCCTTTTGCACTAAAACATCCGTAAAAATAACTCGTCATATGATCACCAAATAATTTTTGATCAGGTTTTAACAAAAGGAAGGTATTTTAATAGATATACACATTGAATATATTAATTTTTTTTAAAATCTTTAACTCACATTTTCAATTATAAACAAAACAGGAAGTAAAACATACGTGCGCTAAACCCAACATTTAATTCGTAATTTAATAATTGCAGCCATTTTTAATTGCTAATACTATATTATCGCATAATTCGAGTGATGAACATATACATAATCGCAGCTTTCTTGTCATTCACGTCGATATACGGTTAGTGATAGAAACATCATCTATCAATTTAGAAAAAACCGAAATGCATTGAATTTAGTTAAATAAAATTTGTTTTCGATTAGTTCACTGTCAAGAAGATGATGGCAGTCTTAATCTTTTGATGGCTTTATTTAAGCAATACTCCTCCAAATTAGAGAACACTATGAGTCTGATTAAGGCAAATAAATTCCAAGAGACGAGCATTGAATTGGGAGGCGTTAAGGACTCGTTGGCCGGAATTCTAACCGTATTTAAAGAGAAGTCGCATCTCTCAAGTTTACCGGTGTTTAGTCAAATCAGTTCGCAATTATCGCAACTTTCGACCATCACTGAATCGCTTAACCTCGAATTGGACACCGGAGACAATAAATTAGTGGAAGGAGTTGTGGATAAGTTGAAAAACGCGTTCAGTCTTGTAAGCCAAGTGAAGGATAAAGTGCAGGAAAAAATATCGAGTGGTAGACGATAATTGTTGACGTTTGAATGACATATGTGATGACAGTAACAGAAAAAAAAGATATTTTTCTATTGAATTTAAATGTGATGCGCGATTTTATTCAGTAATACATAAGTAATAACAGAAGTTTTTTTTGTTACAATTTATTGCGATTTACTTTTACTCGAACCTTTCGAGCTTTTGCTTTTGCAACTTTTGCTTTTAGAGCTTTTATTCGAGTATTTATCACTTATTTCTTTCATTTCCATGGCTGTTGTCTTGTATATACCGTCGATGCCATGCAAGTCCGAGTGTTTCGACAATGGTATTACTATTGAAATCGATTCGTTCCGTTTTTTCCTAACAAATTTATTTTAGTAATTACTTTTTGCAAAATCTTCGATTTTTATTGAAGTTTGTTCTCACAAGTTTTCGATGGTCTGTAATCTTTGTTTCGGTGTCATGTTAAGAAATCCTCCATGATTTCCGTCGTATACCATTAAAAACATAATAAAGATTATCGAGACTAAAATAATTGTTAAAATTATTTCGATTAAAAGCTTATAAATTTATTTCCGATATTTTCAAATCGAAAAAATATTTACTAGACATGCATCCGATAAAAAATATTTCGAGTACAAAGTATCCCTTATTATCGACTAACCAGCCAACAAAATAAACAGTACCGCCGAGAAATAAATTCTCGATTGCCTGCGCCACACCATAAGAAGTGCCCAATTGATGTTCGGGCACAACATTCGAGATCATCGCCCAAATGGTGCACACGATTATTGAATACCCAATACTCATCAGTGTAATTAAGAGCCACGGATTAAGTGTAGTGAATGCCATCAACGAGTGAGATATCCACGAAAGTAGAACTGCCACTAATATAAAACTCGTGTTTCTTCCCATTTGGCCGATAAGACCGCCGATAAATGGAGAAATCACTATCGCCAGCGAATAAATAATACCATCGATTAAATTCGCTTCGCTATCATTATATCCGTATTTTCGCTTATAGAATGGTCTTTAATTAGCATTGAATTCAATTAAACAATAAATAAGTATGGATTAATTAAAGAAATACTTACACGCCTAACGACACAAATGGAAATATAGCGATATAATAGAAACAAATGATAAAACAAAGTGACCAGTAATCCGGCTTAAAATGAAGAACATCGCCGAATTTAATGGGATGGACATCAGAATCGGATTCAAGCTTTAATATACGCTCAGCTCTATAGTCACGAATCGCTAAAATAATGGCTAACAATAGATCAAACGCTGTGAGTGCCGATGCGATGATAAAAATTAATCCAAGACACTTATAACCGCTGCTGACTGTCGGACGAATGCTGTTATAGAGCGGTTCCATAACAATAAATACGAGAGTACTGGCCGCGTGATTAACACTCGCTTGTAACCCAAATACTAACGTCAATTCTCTGCCATTGAACCACTTAACTGCTCTCATGTTTGTGGTGACCACAAGATTCTCACCACCGATGGCGTAGATTAGTCTTCCCACCAGCATAAGCCAATATCGATCTGTAAACGCACCGAAACCTAGAATAACTTGACCCAAACACGTGAAACAACAGAATATTATTGCTCCCCAATTGATGCCAATGTATTTGCTTATGATGTAACCGCCACATAGGCTGAGAAATACGTTAGAAAAGTAGTATATGGAGTATAGGCCAGCGATATAACTCGTATTTTCAACCGATTCCATTTCAGATATGATTTGTAACTCAAGAGCTCCTGGAACGTCATAGCAGAAGTAGTTTCCTGTGTGTGGAAACAATAATTGTTATTAATATGGATACTTTTTAGTAAAAAAAACTTGATTACCACTTCCTAGGAAACACATAAATATAAGAAAGAAGTAACGATGACAGCTGTGACTTGGATGACAAGCCGCTGAACCTCTATATTCAGATTTGTTTTCTTCATTTTGCGTTTCCTCTTCTTCCATATATATTAATGAGAAAATTAAATTCTAATTTTGTCCAAAATCTAAAACTGCTAACGAAAAGTTTAATTTTGAAAGCTTATTGAATCGATTCTTTTAACCGTTGTTAAACGATAGTTTATAAAATTTAATAACAACTAAACGTAATAACTTAATTAATCTGGCGTTTATAGCCAGTTGAATAAGCACATATTACGTTAAGATCCTATTCACTTATCGGATCTAATATTGAAAGTACAAATATTATATACAAGCAAAGACAAGTCTATTGAAATCAGAATTTCTTATCTTTCCACAGATGTTTGAATTTCTTTGATTAATGGAGTGCAGATATATATTAAATATATTTTCACATTATTTAAATAAAATCGAAAAAAATATACGAGAAGATAAAAGAGTTTGTCAAAGTCCTTATAGTGACTCGTATAACCATTAGTTGTCCAATTTTTAATTCCATCGATATCAGACACTGTTGGATACATCCTAAGCTCTTAATCAAATTAATTTAGTAATTCACTTATAAATAAGGGTTGAATTGAATTTCAGATAAATAAATACAATTTTTGGGGTGTTGAGGAGTAATCTCTAAAGCGAACTGGATAGTATTGTAGCAATTTTTTAGCAACAAATTTAAAAGCAAACTAACTAACTGTGAATTTAGAAGTATGTTACAAACTAATCGGATTATATAGATTTATCGAGGATTTAAGTATTTAGTATTTATTTATTTATACTGCACTAATTGCAGTTTCAGTAAATCAAAGTTGATAATTAGGAGAACGAAAACTTTTTGCTTAATAACTACTGTCTGAATTTATTCTTTCAAATGAGAATGATTATTAATGAAATATAAAAACTATTTGGACCAACATTATATGGTCATATTTATCCAAAATTGATCAGAAATAGCTTTTTATCGAGCCAAACGCCTTTATTAATATAAAAGCTTAACATACGGACAAACCCAAACTAAATCCATATATCTCCTTTTAAGTGAAATGGATAAAAAATATTTTCCAAATATTTAGAAAATGGCGAAAGCGGAGGATTAGTAAAATTAAAAATAATGCAACACCACATATTCTAAGTTGCAGTCTTACCTATAAGTATAAATCTTTATCTTAGAGGCACATTTTATTTTAAAATATTTAAAAAGAAAATTTAAATGAGAGCTTTATCAAATTCCGTTCATAAAATCCTGTTGATAATCCATAATAAATAATTAGCAGAGATGTGATTTTTTTGGTAAAATCTAAAATTTTATTAGATTCGTTACACTGGAGCAACCGAATACTCAAAATAAACTTTAAAATTAACTAAAACATACTTTTTTATAAGTCTAAAACTATAATTTTTAAAAAATAATTTGTTTTTAATTATAATAGTTCAAAGTTTTCACTTTTTAGTGAATATGTAAATTTTTGTATAAAACGCCAAAATCATATATTAAAAAACTTCCTGATATATTGGGAGCATATTAAATAATAAAATAATTGAAAAATTATTTACTTAAAATGTTTAAAAAAATATACCAAAAGATTTTGTAATGATCAAACATAAAATTTTTTATAACCAAATAAACAGTAATATAGATAATGTGTTAATCCAAAAATCACATCATTGTTAATATATATATATTCACACGTTCAGCTTATTTTTATCAAATAAATTAAAACATTCTTCTGTTTAAAAATTAATCTATCAATTAATCCATAATAATACGTTTTAACTCAATAGTATCAAATGAATTTAATGTTGTAATAATTGTTTTGTAAAATTACATATTCTAAAGCCAAATCGAAAAACAACTAGTATTAACATTAGATATTTAGCAATTTGGTTCGGTAGCTGTAAATCCATGTATTTCTGACATTTAACAAAAGATTATTCTTAGAGTGTGCTGTTTTTAATCAATTGATAGTTGTGCACACTTTCTTTACTCTATTTTGACATAGACTTTTTTATCTCAATTACTGAGGAATAAATACTTAAACTAATGTTTGTATAGTTAATAACTCTTAAAAAATAAGAATTAAGTGTAAGATTTTTATTTTGGATCATTTTCTCTAACTTTCTGTAAAAAACTGGAATTGACAGTCCGTCCGTAAGTCTACACGTTTGTTTGTTTTCCGAAAATTATAAAATAGAAAATTACAAACATAAATATTTTCAATTTTGGTCAAAAATCTTGAAACAATCGGAAGATAATAAAATCTTAATTTTTTATAAGTCATGCATAGTTTTGTAAAAAATGCATTTTAAAATATTTTTTTTGTAAAATTTTCTTGTTACAAGAAAATTATGGATTTAACAAAATATCCAAAGCCTAGTTATAAAACGCGATTTTAAATTTTTAGCTCACCTAGATTTATAAAACATGTGATTTTACTAATTATAGTTAAAGATTTTCAAACAGGTTTTTCCTTTAGATATAACAACTCCTAAAGGATGTAAAACAGGTGACATTTATATTCTTATTCAAGCGTATCGTCTCATATCCTTTAAGGATAAACTGTTTTATAAAATTAAAACTTATAATAAATAAAAAACAAACTTTAATTTACAATTTGATAAGCTTATACATAAGTAGTTTGAAAAGATAATATACAGAGTTAGTGCTTAAAGTACTAAAGTACTTAACTTAAACTATCATAAGATCAAGGTTTCGAATTTAGAGTCTATTGAGAGTCTATGAGAGTCTATTGTTTCTACAATATTAGACTTTTAGTTTTTCGATCTGCATTTATTTGATACTGACGTAATTTAGAAATTGCAACTTAAATATACTGGTTTGCGATATTTTCCAGTCGACTATAATAGTATTTGATTTTCAATCAAAACTGCTGTACACATCAATGATTTTGCTACCGCTCCTATCAATGCATAGAAAGGTTCTACTAAGCCACACCCTTTATTCCACTATGCTTAATATTTAAATGCATTGATAGGAACGGTAGCAAAATCATTGGTACAAATCCAATTGGATGCGAAAAAACGTACGTAATATTTGGATTAAAAAAGTCGCTTTAAATCTCAATAACAACAACGCGTGTTATCAATATTTATGACGTCATAAGTGTTTAAGGAAAATAAATGCCAAAAAGTGTGTGTTGTTTGACGTCGTGAGTACTTTTAAAACTTTTTGTTTGCCCAACAAATACAACCACAGCGATGGCCAACACTTCCGATGACGTGATATTTGAACAAATCGGTAATAAGCGCTTAATCACACTTAATCGGCCAAAATCTCTGAATGCCATCAATCTATCGATGATCCGCCAAATCTATTCCCAATTAAAATTATGGGACAACGATTCCACTAATAAGATGGTGATCATCAAAGGTGTGGGTGAAAGAGCTTTCTCTTCAGGCGCTGATGTTAAGGGTTTGTCCAAAACAATCGAGTTTTTTATTATTTTATTAAATAGCGTTCAATTAAATTTATACAGCGATCGCAGAGGCAGGCAAACACGCGATAATCGGTTACGAGTTCTTCCGTGAAGAGTATGGGCTCAATAATCTTATCGGTTCGCTATCTCTTCCATATGTGGCACTTATTAATGGGATTTGTATGGGAGGGGTATGTTATGTATTAATTATATGTGAGACCAATATTATATAATTTTATATGATATACTGGTATATTTTCAAAAACTTTTTGCAAACGTAATGATTAGGGCGTTGGTCTTTCAATACACGGACGTTTCAGAGTAGTGACCGAAAA
>JAQIXJ010000811.1:0-27046 GCA_034700185.1 Phthiracarus laevigatus | reverse complement strand
GAACGCGTTTAGTAAAGTTTAAATGAGAATATTTTTGTACATACTTATTAATTTATATAATTTTTAGTACATTTTAAGCTAAATTCCCTGAAATCGTTAAAAGTGTTTAAAATCGTTAGTTTCGTTAGAATCGTTAAAAATTTTGAAGTGAATTTAATATCTACAATAATTAATATCAAGATATATATAGTTAGAATTAAGGAATTCTGTTGAAAAATTGAATCGTTAATTAACGATTTTCAAAGCCCTAGTTATTATTAATAAAGTATTCCATTTTATGAAGTAGATTTACGATAACTAAAATTAGCTTAAATACTATAATAATAGCATAAACACAATAACATCAATTTTTAATAAAAAACTTAATCAACTCATCTCATAATAAATTGATTTTTATGATGTATATGATAAGATTCTTATTGTATTGAATTTGATGAACTATAAAATTGATTAGTAAAATCTACATCAAATATATTAAAAAAATCCATTTCTTTATTCTAAATCCATGGCCGTAAGGTTATCAGTTTATAAGGTTTTCTGTCATTTAATTTGAAAAATGTTTTATAAAGATACATACAGATGTATTATAAAAGAATCTTTAATAAAAATTATAAACAATCAACGAAAAAAACTTACTGTACTTAATTGTGTTACCATAATTAATTGCACATCAGTTTAAGTTATTTTTATATTTTAAGTTTTATTTTTAGATTGAAGTTCATAATGCTTGTAAAACTTACATTAATAATCAAACACTTTTTTATAATCAGTTATAATTTTTTTTAAAAAGTAAATCTAATTATATCTTAATCATCATTACATCTAAAACTTACATTAATAATCAAAAACTTTTTTATATCAGTTATAATTTTTTCTTAAAAGTAAATCTAATTATATCTTAATCATCATTACATGTAAAACTTACATTAATAATCAAACACTTATTTATAATCAGTTATAATTTTTTCTTAAAAGTAAATCTAATTATATCTTAAACACCATTACATGTAAAACTTACATTATTAATCAAACTCTTATTTATATCAGTTATAATTTTTTCTTAAAAGTAAATCTAATTATATCTTTATCACCATTACATGCATCGTCTCGATCTTTTATTAGATTATTAACCCAAAATAAAAACTTAAAAACATAAACAATAGGTAAATACTTAATTGTAAATCTTTTAATATTTAATTATTAATCATAAACTATTTCGCTATGATTAGAAATTAGAATGAAATAATGATTTTCGCGAAAATTCAAAATCAGTAATGATTAACAATGTCTTACGTAAGTAATAATTTTCGACACAAAATTTGTAAATTTAAATTAAGTGTTTTATATTAATCCACGATATTAGCTATTACTATATTTCAATGAATTTTATATAAAGTTTATAAGGGTTTTCTTTTGGAAAATATAAATAATTTCTATTACAAGCAAATATTATTGATTGTCAACTATTAAGCTATCCATTTGAGTAGAAATCATTTGCTTAAATATTGAAAGAGGATTTGACATCAATATCGATGGCTTATCAAATTCCACGATCTGTATTTAACAGAATAAAATAATTAATTTAATTTGGTTTGCTCTAAAACTAACTGGTAAGGTATCATACATTTCCGTCGTGCATAACCATAATTCTATCGCAGTCTATAATTGATTGAATACGATGAGCAATATTAAGTACAGTGCATTCTTTGAAAACATCAAATATAGTGTCGTGAATTGTTTTCTCAGTCTCTCTGTCCATAGAAGAGGTTGCTTCGTCCAGAATCAATATTTTGCTCTTCTTTAAAAGAGCTCTGGCCATACATAGCAATTGTCTCTCGCCAGCAGAGAATGTGGCGCTATTTTCGTTAACTAAAGTATTAATTCCTTGTTTCAGATTATTAACCTTAAACTTCATTCGAACGCATTCCAGACAATCCATAATTTCTTGAATCTTATACTGATTGAATGGATCCAAATTTTTGCGAATTGATCCTCGAAATAGGATCGGATCTTGAGGTATGATAGAAATTCTGGATCGAAGATCATATAATGGTACGCTTGCTATGTTAACGCCATCGATATAAATGGTTCCCGAACTAATGTCGACCAATCGAAATAATGCTGTGGTTATCGATGACTTACCAGCGCCTGTTCGGCCAACGATTCCTATTTTTTCTTGCGGACTGATATCGAAAGTGATATTTTTTAGCGCTAACGGTAATCCTAAGCGATAGCGCATCGTTACGTCGCGAAAACTAATTCTTCCTCTGGTCGGCCAATCATCTATTGATTCCAGTTTCATATCTTTAGCATTTGCTTCTTCCAAATTTAACTGTTGGATATACATGTGAATGCGTTCAACAGAAGTAAATCTAGATTCGGCGTCGACACCAAGTCTTATGACAAATTGGAATAAACCACTTAACTATTGAAAAAGCATAATTCATACGAGAAATTGTTAGAATATTGTATATAACAACAACTAACCTGCATCGACAGAACCAGAGCCAGTCCAGCAAAAGCTGCGCCAACGCTTTCTTTGTGTATGATTGATAGTATGCACGCGAACAATGAGATGAATACGCAAAGAATATCCATTCGCGTTGAAAGCCAACGCATTGAACAATAGTATAAAAAATTGGGGGACGACTGAAAATCGATGAGCTCTGAAAATTTGTAAATGAAATCGTTTTGCTTATTAAATGCCTTAATTATCGGCAATCCTTCGATAGTGGCAGCGATATGACTGTAAATGGGTGAACGAGACGAGTTTTCAATGCGCTTTAAATTACGCATCGCTCCACGAAACATGTTGTATACCAACCAAAATAAAAGCGCTATACCAACAAATGGCAATAAAAACCACGGAAAAATTATTAAAATAATTAAAAGATTGCACAAAACAATCATTAAGCGCTGTAAAAATCCGTCCAATATTGATGGAACTTGCGTATCGATTTCGTCCATATCACGCGTAAATATGTTTAAAATGCGACCAATGGGTACGGTCTCAAAGAATGACATTGGACTCTGGAATATTTTAGTGAAAACCTGGGTATGCAACACGTTTGAGGCTGTAATCGTAATTTTGGTAAACATATATCCCAATGCTAAAGATGTGGACAATACCACAGCAACCGATAATCCATAAATAGTCTGATAATAGCTTAAGTCTGGATTATCTAAAATTATATCGTGTCCATGCATTCCATCGGCTCCTGTGCTCTCGATCTATCAAACGTCATATAAATGATTAGACTTAAATTACAAAATAAAAAGTTTAAATTCAGTGAGTATTTAAAACTCCGGATAACTTACAGTTCCATTTCCTTGAGAAATCCAATAACCTAACCACCAATTGGTAAATGATGAGGATAGAGCTAGAAATGCAATCCAACAAATCACAAACGTTACGATGAGAGCACCGCCACCGGCATCAATATAATACCGGTAAGTGTCTAATGATATATTGCCTTTTTCTATCTGTTCCTCATTAATTAAACGACCAGAAGATAAATAAATGCTCGAATGATCGGATAATTTTCTAAAATCTGAATCCAATTTTTCTGGAAGTGATGCTTCGCTACTACTTTTACTCAAAGCGAGCGGCTGTACATCACCCCAATCAGGTGAAGAAAAGCGCACGTCGTCCAAACCATTCACTTCTTCGCTCTTATCCACATTTTGTATGTTTTTATGTTCTAAGTCAAATTTCGACAAATCAACCAATTGTTTGTATTCGTGGTCAGAATCGTAAAGTTGAGTATGAGTGCCCTGATTAACAATTCTTCCGTCTTTCATTAATAAAATAATATCCATAGCTTCTAGATATTCGATTTGATGCGTTACTAGAAAGATTGTTTTCCCCTTCAATGCACCTCTAATACAATGATTAAATATATGTTTGCCAACATTTCGATCAACTGATGACAATGGGTCATCGAGTAAGTAAATATCTCTGTCCGAATAGTAAGCGCGCGCCAAAGCAATTCTTTGTTTTTGACCGCCCGATAAAGTGACGCCTCTCTCACCAACTTCTGTAAGATCGCTGGCCGGTAATGATGATATGTCATTAGTTAATCCGCAACAGTTAACGCTCTCGTAATATCTTTTTTTGTCGAAACTATAACCGAACGTTATATTATCGCGAACAGTGGCATTTAGGATCCATGGCTCTTGAGATACGTATGCGGATAATCCTCGGACGCAAACTTTACCGTTAACTAATCTCAACTGACCTAATAGTGAACGCAATAGAGCTGTTTTACCTGAACCGACACTTCCAATGATTCCGATACACATTCCTTTAGAGACTTCTAAATTAAGATCAAACAGACACGTAGCGCTTAACGTGTTTGAGCGTTGAGGCGCGTTATCCCCAGATTTGGTGGTGTCTTTATCAGAGATCACGCTTAATGGACGTTCATCATTGGGTTTATCCTTTGAAACTGGAGAATAGCTATCCCACGCAAGCGTTGCATTTTTGAGTTCTATCGAGTTTAATGGATTGCTCGTAAGAATAATGTAGTTGTCTTTATCATCGTATTGAAGCACTTTTTCGATACGACGCATAGCAATCCTTCCATTAACAATATCACGAATGTAAAGAGGAAGCGATCGAATTCCATGTGCCGCTATATAGTTGACCATTACTAGAGTAAACGCCTATTGAAAGTTTCCTTTATGTTTATTAATTTGATTAAGCTAAGAATTTTATACTGAAAATTGTTATACTTTAGCTGCCGTGAGATTTCCTTGTTTTGCCAAAGTATAAGCTAATATCGATGCGATTGTTGTTATCATTGGAGTCATTAAAGCCAACGAAGTGCTGAAACACTGAAGATATTGGCACTTTTCAAGCAGTTTCCTCTCCTTCTCTCTATGTTCTAAAAAAGTTAAAGCAATTAAAACTAGAATATTTTAAGCGAAGTATTAATAGTAACAGTTTGATACCAAATACTAATTCCGAAAATGGTCGCTCCCATGCGTAAAGTTTAATTAACTTGATATAAGTAAGCAATTCGTTCATTATAGAAACTCTTTCGTCGGTCTTATGCATCACTTTTTTTCGGTAATAACTTTGTATTTTTGCGGTTAAGAATTGGAGACCAAATATTAGAATAAATATCAAAACACCCACTAATGAAAATGGACCCAAGAGATACCAGGTGTATACGATAGTCACAAGGATGACGATTGGACCGCCTATTGTTAATGGCAATATGTAAATCATATTAAAAATTTTGGAAGTGTCGTTCGCAAATAAGTTGACCATTTCGCCAACTGTTTTGTTTGTGAACGATCGCGATGTTAATAATTTATTGTAGAGTATAGAGTTTAAGCCACTGCTGGCGCGTATGGAAGTGCGAATGCTTATTGCGTACATTATGGCGAAACACGATGCTCTGCACAATTCGCTGATGAATAACACTATCGACCACTGGATTCCTTTGCTTGCAGGTTCCGATTCATTTTCAATGTGGTCCAACATCTTCTTTAAAAAGTAAGTCTATATTTTTCGAACAAAAATTATATTATCGTCAAAACTTTAATTCTTAAGATTTCGAACTTGAATTATGTAGAGTTTATATTTATACGTACAGAACTTAAATATCCAGTGATGAGACAAATTAAATAAAACAAAGATGCAATTAATACTCGCATACGAACGAATCGGTATAATACACGCTGAAGTGATGTATTATGAAGACCTACATTACGACTCTCTTCCTCCCACATATTTGCTATACTAAACGCAAAAATTAAGTTCTAAAGTTATCATATGTTCTAAAACATTTTTAGAGTGGAATAATTAAAAGTTATAATAAATTTTATGTGAACTTGATTGAAATGCATACCGCGCACCATTAACTCGACTCGAATCCAAGATTGAACATTGATAGGTATCACTTGGCTTAAGTCCTTTACGGAAGGAACGCCACACTAACGGAGTCATCCAAGAAAAATACACGAATGATAGACATCCAGCATTATCTATTGGCATCTCTTTTTCATTTCTGAATTTAAATCCAATTTTAATTAATTTTTAAAAAAATGAAATAAAATAAAGAATACCTTTGGTGATTCCGGATTGGTATCAAGTGTTGCAACTCATTTTTATATTTATTTATTCCCTTTTTCTTAATATACTCGTGCAAAATTGTGGTTGATTTATAAACATTGCTTGAAATGCAAATGATATGTCATTAAAATCATAAAATATATTAATCAAAAGTTATTGTACAGTATTAAATTGTAAATTTATCTGAGAGATTTTTCTGCAATGGTATATTTATTTTGCTGCTTTCACTTTACCAATATTAATTGTTATAAAAATTTTAAAAAGGTTCCTTATAGTTATCGGGAGTTGGAGTTTAGTAAATTATATTAATACTTATTTACTACATATGCAAAACTTATTTTTATCAATCTTCTAGAGTTAGATTAACATTTATTTTATATGCAAAGAGGCACACAACACAAAATACTTGGAGGGACATCTCGACAATGCATACATTATTCTTTCCTCGCATTACTAATTGCTTCTTAAAAACAAATTATTATTGCAATATAATTTAATAATTTAATTTGCCTTTAATACCAATTCCTAAATATGAACTTACATTAAAAATTTGTAAATACAATACAGCAGAGATTAATTGAAGTGATTAACTTTGAATGTTTCAATTAAATAAGTATTAGTTTTAACATGCGAATAATTAATTTATAATTAACTGAAATTAATTTAGAAATATATTTCAAACATTTTGTTTATGAATAAAAGCAACGTCTAAATTAAAGGACACAAAAGCATTTGGAATAATTTGAAAAAATATTAATTACAACAATACCAGATACTTAATCAAGTTTTTAGAAACTTTTTAATTTTTCAACTAATTATTAGCGTTTAAGCATTTATTTTATAAAAAAATTTAAATACTTGTCTTGTAATTCGTTTTCTTTAATAGCATCGTTTTGGCCATTCGGCTCCATTTCGCTGATTAATTATATTTCGATAAAGTAAATCCGATTGAAATAAAATATTTCAAAAATAAGAATAATTGTTTTTAATATTCAACAAAATTGAAGTGATTTGACTCATTTAGTTATTCGCAGTTATTGTCTCTTCATTTTTTATGCAAATAAAAGGTATGTCACACTTTCCCATAGTCTACAAACAGTTATCGGAATCAGCACTTATTTAGTTGTCATGACAAAATAAATGATATAAGTTCTGTTACTTTAGTTAATCAGTTAATTCATACGAACGCGTTGTTTGCTTGAGAGTTTTTTTGTTGTTGAGTGCATTTACGGCAATTCTAACAACTTTTGATACCAGAGTCATAACATTGATAAAACTTTATTATTTCATAAACGATTATAAAAAAATTTTATCACAGTGTAAATGAGTATATTTCCTGAGAATTTAGACTGAATAATGTTTTTTATTCAATTTAATAAAATTAAAACAATAATAAAATACAATTTGTTAATTGCAACAATGAGTATAAATAATATGTCAACATCTAAAACAGAGTAAATTTGTAAAATTAAAGAAAGTCAATTTTTATGTTTAACTAAAATCACAGTAATTTACAGTAACCACATAAATACAGATTCTTGGTAACGTTTTGTCATGTATTTTACATCTAGATCTGGAAAATCCGATTCGTAACCAGCAGACGAATCCGTACCAAATATGTCTAATACTAATCGATTAATCAAATGAAAACGATGATCAGTCATTCGATCGAGAAATTTTAAGTACGATGGTTTCATGTGCTTTGGCTCTAAAACAGCCTAAATAATAGTTGAATGAAAAATTATTTTACGTAATAATACATTGATGTAACGTTTTTTAAGTGTATGAAATGGTGAGCCCTAATAAACAAACTGAAGGCTTATTATACGTATTTCAATTATTATTAAATCTAAAAAATTATTTTCTTATTACCCAAAAAATTTATAAAATATGATTTTATACGCCGTAAACTACGAGTAAATCTAGCTCTATCCGTTACGAGTAAAACTATCCGTTAAAATTTTTTCTGAGAGTGTATTATGAGTGCTAGAAAATTACTATCTATAACACGCATTAATTCAATTTAAGAATTTAATCTAAGATTGCAAGCATCTAAGTTGCAATATAAGTTGCATTTCTTGTATAAAACGCATACATTAATGTTTTTCAAAATACGGTATACATTTTTCTTATGATAGTACCAGCGTAAGGTACAAGCTTATAAGTAATTTACTGTAATTTTTAATGGGCTGTAAAACAAAATATTTATCCACATTTTTAGTATGGATATAACTAGACCTTTTAAAAATAATAGAAAGTTTAATCGCATAATTAGATTCGCCTGCAAGTTTATAAAATACAAATACTGCAATTAAAAATCGTAGGATAAATTTTCAAAAAATTTCTATTCTGATATCAATAGTATACTGTAATACTAACACGTGAGAATTAGGTATTGATATAGCCTGTGGCATAATGGGCGCATTACTCGATTTTTAATTATTTTTTTATCAAAGTAGTTGATATTTTTTAACTTTCGTTTTCGTTAAATGAAATAAAACTAAAATTAATTAAATGAAAGTATTTTCATGTTTACATTAAAAATTCACAACTAAGTTCATTAAAAGTTTCTTACCGCATAAAATAATTGAGCTGTAGATAAGGCATAAATGAAATGTATAGTAGTAGAAACAAAAGGAATATATCCATTTTTAATACCAATACAATACAGACTCTGTAACATTAAGAAATATGTAAATTTTAAAACAATTTCCAATTTTATAAAAAAATACCCACTTCGATACATTTCCACATTAAATATAGTGTTATGGAAGTGTTTGGAGACAATAACATAGTCGGACCCGCGAATAAGCCCGATATAAGTGCGTGCCACTCATGCGAACCATTACACGCCCATCTTAGGCAACAATTCACACTTTTAAATACTAATGTAAAAAATCCTAAAAATAGTCCAAAGTTTACGTTTCGTTTATTGATTAAATTCGAAACCAATAATGAAAAGTTAGCAAAAAATAGTTTTGGTTTGGAAAAAGTCTGTATCGCTGTTCGGCCGAACCATCCCAACAGAAACGATCGCATAAAAGCAGTGGTCACGTAAGTAACGCAAGACATTTGTTTATGCGGACACGACCGATGCGACGGAAATAGTGAATTAAACTTCGTATATAGAGATTCAATAAATGCTATGAATTTATTTTGCGAAACAGCTTTTAATATATCTTGAGAATTTAAAAAACTGGTTTCCATAAAATATTTGCGATCATTTGCAGAATTAATTTGCATCGGTTTCGATTCATGCTTTCCAATAATAAATTTAAGAGATAAGCTCACTGGATCACTACCATAACCATTTTTCCTCACTAAGTATAGTAACATAGACATAGTAAACGTAAAAATAATAACTTCTCCTCTATTTATGGGCTTAAAGTAACCGCGAGAAACAAATATCCGGAATATAGTTTCAGTGGCAATATTGGTCACATATAATGCGAGTGCTGGACGACGTGACGGACTTTCGATCATAATTGCCAATAAACTTCCAACAAATGCGGGCATATATGCGCACATACTATAGTAAAATTTGCCCATTAATCGACGGATAGCACAGAATAGTAATATGACTGAGAAGGCATTGAAACTTAAGAATACTGACGAACGGATTATACTACTAAATGTTTGGTAAATTCTTCTGATGTCATATTTTTTTCTTAATCCTAGCGATAACTGCAATAAATATATCCAATTTCTTTTAATATATATTATTAAATGCGTTGATTATACTGTATATTAATCATATTTAATTACGAAAAAAGATATTTTTGATCTACTTTTTTCACTTAATGTAACTGTTATTTAGTTTGAAACTATCGCATAAACTCTATGATAAAGATTTTTAAAAGTTATGTTATAGGATATACTGTAATTACAATTTAGATTGAAGATTGACAGTATAAGTATGAGACATCTATAAAATGGGGCTTGAAAAGTACGAATATAGTAAAAAAGCATGATTTAAATTATTTTTTAACGCAAGAAAATTGAAATCATTGTAATTTAGTAAAAACCAGGACAATTTTGAGAAATATTTCCATTACAAGCATATCGACGAAAAAATAATAGAATAAATAGAATATATTATAGAGTACTAACCAAATAAAGCGGTGAATATAATTTGATTGATTCTTTGAAAACGGTAAATCCAATGTCTAATGCCGCCTCTGTACATAACCTAATTAGAAAAACAAAAAAAACTTAGTTATACGAAATCAAAACAAATAGAAAAGTAATTGACTTACGGCGTCCAAGTATGTCCAACTTCGTAACAATTATACGGCACTGACCATTCAGGCATTAATATTTTACTCCATATATTGGACATTGTTTTATAACACCGCTGTAATTCAAGAAACATTCATATCAGAGCTTGTTTATAATATAAGGTAAGATACAAGTTTAGCGATGTACGATCGCAAACGTACTAAAACAAGGCATTGACCTCATAACCTAGCTTTAAGTCAACTAATTTTAGATGAAAAGTTTACGAAAAAGCATAACCAATACGCAACATTTAGGAATCGACCATTTATTTAGAACAGCAAAAATCGTCTTTAACTTGTCTTGAATAATGATTTTATTTTGAAATAAAGAAATATAAGAAATAGCTAAATTTATTAAAATTTAGTTTGATTGGTTTATAGGTTAGTAAGACTAATGAGCAAAACAAACTGATTATTGTGGTAAACGGGTTTTCTATTATTTCGTCATTTCAAACATGCTTTTTGTATAATTGTTGACATCATAAATCGAAAAAAAAATATTTTTAGCAAATCATAGAATACATTAATTTGCTTAAATCAAGCGTTACTATGCTATTAATAAGTTAATTTAAGATGAAATAAGATTAATATTTCTTGCGTATGATTAATATATTTATTATATTATAAATCTGCGTTTAAGTGTGTCTGTCTTTTATCGTTTAAACTCAATAAAACTCAACAAATTTGATTTTAAGCATATTTATTTAATGAATACAGTGATCGGTAGGCTAAAACAAACGTTTTGTATAAAGTGTCACATTAAGGATTAGATGAGTTCATGCATCAAAAAATATTTAAATATTTTAGATAAATATTTCTTAGGAAATTGAAAAATAATAGTTCAGATCCCAAGAGTTTTGTGATGGTTATTATTTTTGATTAATGCAAAATCTCTAAACCAGATTTGCGTAAAATGATAGCGTAAATAATTTTGAAAATAATATTTGATTTAATTTTTAAAATGTTTTACTTGTTTCCTTTTGGGAAAGGAAAACCTGATTAAAAACCAATTAACTTATTGATAGTAATTTTATATCAGAAAAAATTGTAAAAATCATACATTATTATTCATATCATAGATTTTATAAGTGAACTTTTAACTAATTAATTTAATGCATTGCTTAGAAATCGACAATTAAACACATTAAGTTCAAGATAATATGTCTAGCGTGTACCTTTAAAAAATTTTTTATCTGGATAAAGTGTGCACTTAACCGCGACCCATACCTTGGGAAATACTGAAAAACTAAGAGGAAAAAGCTTTTTCTTGATTTTCTATCGCAAGTAATAAAAAATAAATATTTTGCTAATCTTATTAAATTATTGCAATTAGGAAACACAATATTTGAATACATGCTAAATTAGATTAACAACATATATTATTAAACAGATAAAAACACATTAAATAACCTTTAACCTTAAAATCAAATTCGTGATCGGACTACAAATTATCTGGGGATACTCATCGTTTTTTATTCATTACTTTTAAAATTAAGTTAAATTAAAGAATACTTTTACGGACTACGAAAGAATAAAGAACAATAGTGATAAAAAACGTGTATCTATGAATAAATAGACAGTTATGTGTACTTTCTGTAGAATTAATTCATAAAACTGATAAAAGTAAAGTTTTTAACTTTTTTGAGATAATCATTAGCACAAACAAAATATATGATGTAAACTATTATCTAAGGACAAGTTGTCCTCTATTCTCATTCTTGAGTAATATGAAATAAATAATATGAATTCTTAAATATGCAGGTATTATTACGCCTCACTTCCAGCTTAACATTTTTGCATATAATGAAAAATCGATTTTTTAAAACTTAATTTTCTGATAATACTAAAGAGGTTTACCGCCCATTATGTTTATAATGTGATTAATTTTAGAAAATGATTCAGATAATTCTTGAAAGTTGTTTGCCTTATTGCGGATATTAGTTTGAAATATCAAGTGAAATTCTGTCTATCTTTTAGTGTACCGGTACTTACATAGTTTGGAGTACCTAAATATCTCTATTGGCCATCTCTTTTGCTATATTGTTTAGACAGATAGGGAAGTTAAGAAAAAATGTTATTCCATTTATATACAATAATGGATTTGTTGAACATATTGATAAGTTAATGACACTCAAAAAATTCAAAGTATTAATTTCATATATCAGTTTCAGTTTTATCGAGTAAACCCTATAAATAACTGTAAATAAGTTATAAAGTCTGAGGTCCAGAATGAGTCAAAATAGAGCTTATTTTTTAATTAGTTATATGCGAAAATAAAAAATAAGCTATAATGAGTTAACCTAATAAAATTTAACCAAACATTTTCAATTGCAAATATAAAATATTTATTAATTATTCATTAAAAATGCATAATTTTGATCTGGAAAATTTATTAATATATAAAATCATTGTATGCGCAAAAATCTTATCAATACAGTTTCATTTTCTTTATCATTTTGTACGATAAGAGGCTAAAAATTTTCCATTAAACAAAATTTGACATACCTTTTGCTGTATCTAAAGAATTTATTTTGCCAAACATTTATTCGTTCATAACATACAAACAACTTTTCAATGAAATAATGTGTTAACTGTTTTTATTTAAGTGCAGTTTCAATATTATGTTGGGAAAAATTTACGCATCAATACAGTTGTAAAACCATTTAATTTTCTACCGCTTATGTCTGTATGTTAAGTATATATGCCGTAAGCAATTATATTTGTTTGCGTATATATGTTTAAAACAAATTTCCCGCAAACTAACTTGAAAAAGAAGCAAATCATATCCAAATTCAAGCTCAACATTAATTTCAATTATTTTCATTATTTTTTGAATATTCAAAATTTTGTCATTGAATTTTTAACATACATAACATATTTTATTTTTCAGTGGATTTAGACAATAGTTTAAGAAACTTTTTAAATAACTAATAGATAAATTTTTCTTAAAATAGCCTTAATATGACAGAAACATATTTTGAAATAATTCTTTTATCGGGAAACAAGTATTTTTTACAAAAGCCATGTTTTTATGTACAAATAATTTAATTATTCAATATTTTTCAAGTTTAAACTGTGCTTTTTGCTTGAGTTTTAAGAAACTTTTAGTGTGATTATGTGAGTGCTAAGTAGCCGTAACTTGTTTAGCAACTATTTTTCTATGCTTATCTTACATGTACCGTTGATAAGTATTGAAATAATAAGTATACAGTAGATATCGAACTAGAAGTAAATTTCAAGCCCAGATGCACAAAGTTTATAATTTTTCAGAATAATATTCCAATATAAATTTAATACTATTTTCAGGGTTTTAGCTCTATAATTAAAAACTTTAACAATAAAACTGTGATTTCATTCTTTAAATTTATGTTATAAAATATGTAAATTAATTAATAAATCTATTTAATTATTAAAATTTTTAAGTGCTTAAGTGCAACTTTAATATATCAAATTGATAACTGATTTTAAATTATACATAGAGATCATTGTTAAAAAAACAAATCAGCGGTTATAACTGGTTTTATACAAAATTTAATAAAAATATATTTGAAAATTTTATTTTGAATTATTGGATTCAATTAAATAATAGTTTTAAGATATATTTACTATGAAAATTTTCATTTTTTTGTATTTTTTTATTTTCTAATAACTTTTAATCAATTGCAAATTTATGTATCAATTCATTGTGAATTATTTTATCCATTCTTTAGATTTTTAGCTTTTTGATGAATATTTAATCTTAAACAAATTATGTAATTGCATTTGCATTACAAAATGATGCTTATTAAAACACGTTTTTATAAGAGATTATAAAAAATAAAATAGATATTTCCGATATTAAGAGCAACTTAACCGGTAAATAATTTTGAAAGAGGAGGTTTCATTACTGCTCGCCACCGGTCTTATAACTGGTATCAATGATTTATACAATAGCTTCTGCCCAGTTTTTGACAACCCTGTTTATAATTTAATGTATCATATTTCAAATATTGTGCATACGTTAAAGTTCTATTTGTCGTATGTGGGACTAATTTTAATTAATACTCCTTATAAAATTTAAAGTTAATTCAAAGCTAATTTTTAAAAAGTTAAATTTTGTCACTTAAACAAAAGAAATATTTCTAGTTATAAAGAAAAAAATTAATAAATACAGGTAATTCTAGCTTTGGATCTTTACAACCCCTAAAACTTTGCGACATTCCGTTTGTTACTAAGTAAAACATTATATTTCGCACAAAATATTACGTCATTTGAAATCACGTGATAAAATCATAACACCATAAATTAAATGGTCTACAATATGACATTAGCTTATTATTGAGTGTTTGATTCCGTATTACATTAATTAATAATTGACTATTATTACACCCATTATTAGTTAAAGGAAACATGATTTATGCGCAAATCGTAACGCGAACATAAAATTTTGTTTAATATTGCGTTAATTGTTTATCGCCAAATAGTTATCTATAGATAATTAGCGTCTTATTAAAAAACATTCGTTATTTGGAAATATATATGTGATTTATTAGATAAAAAATAGACACATGTGTACATAACATAACGCCCAAAATAATTCAATGTATATCACAAGACAAATATGATTTGCCAATGATTGCTGGCAAACATTCATCCATTGATCAGTTGGTTATCTGTTTTAATGAGTGGTAAGTGTTTCTAACGTTTACTGTTAACATCACTTCACATCGCATTTCGTTACTCTTCCGCATCTAAATCTCTATTCAGTTATCTCTATACTTACGAACTTACGGTTAATTACTTTTATTTTTGTTTGTTAGACACCTCTCATGATCGTCATTCGTCGCATTAATGATCGATACTTAATCGTTAGTTAAATTGAAAATATTTGCTAAATTTGTACATTTACAGTACATCTACATTCCTATTTAATATTTGATATTTTTCTGCTTTCTTTTGGTAAGTTTTCATATTTTTTTTATTTTATTCCTTTTGTTTAATTAATAACAATAAACCAACAAATAATTATCGTTCGCTAATATTGATAATGATTATTAACATTAGAAATATAAACTGATGAAATTAAATAATTTGCAAAAAAAATCCGTTTAAAAAATTGCTTAAACGTTAGAATCGATGACAAAGTAGATATATGTAGTTATATTATGTGTTAACCAATAGCTATTTCGTTAAATCTATAATCTATAAATTTTAAAAACTTTTATATAAAGAGCTCGTTTTAATTTGTATATACAGTATTATTTCGGTACACTCTTTTATCATTTTTGTTTGAATGTAATTCGTTTAACTTGAAAATGCACTGTATATGTAACTAAATCACATATGCTTTCTATGGTATTCAAGGATATTTGATGCAAAGGAAAAAAACTTTTTAAAAAAATAAAATCAGTACAGATTCGATAATTTCTAACTAAAATTGTCTGATTTACGTAAAGAGGTGTTATTCGAATCAAATTGTGTGCCATTTATTATCGGCAATGCAATCATAATCATATGAAATGTTTTTAAATACTTTTTGTATGCGATATAGAATCTAATATATTTCGATGGCTTCGCAACTATCTCAATGAATTTAATTGTTTATTCATTATCTTTATCCTAATTTGAAAATATGTCATCAGTTCGTATACATATTACAAAGTTCGCATCAAATATGCTTTTGTTAGTTCTTTCATTCATCAAAACATATGTGTTTTTTTAAATATAATATGATTTGTATGAGTTTTATTTCATTTATAAAAGTAGTTGCAAAAGCGAATAACAAAGTATACTGCAAATGCAATTTATACGAATCCCGACTAACAATAATAACTACTATTAGAAGCTTTGTCATCAGTAACTCCCCTTAAAAAAATCTGAACTGTTTTTGTTATATCTTGATATCGACATTGATTAAAATTTTTAATTATCGGTAAGTTTTTATTTTTTACAATAGATAATTTATATTCTGTGATGTCTGTTTCATCCGGAGTCGGAATCTGTGATCAAAGCATAATGAAAGCCAAAGATGAAGAAAAGCAACCACTCATTCAACCAAATCAATATGTGTCTAAGTGTGTAGGTGTAGGTGCTATCAATTGTCAATTAACCACATCCGGTGATGAGGGCGATGACGAGGAAAGTAATGATTCGGATTCAGTCACATTTTATTTAAAGGTTTTAATTTAGGAATCAACTAACATTCGATGCATGATCTGACGCTACTAACATAATTATTGAGCTTTAAAATTTTCAATTTAATTATTTATATTTAATGTCAAATTTTATAATTATATAGAAATCTAGATTAAAGATGAGTCCAGACGCCGAACACTTGACTACAAATATGCAAACAATGATGCATCTTCTCAAAGGAAATATCGGCACTGGAATATTAGCGATGCCCAGTAAGAACTTTAAAGTTTTTAGACAAGTCAATTAAAACTGAAATTAATAAATTTAAATCAATTGTTAGGTGCTTTTGCAAACGCGGGCTTATGGGTGGGCACTATTGCTCTGCCTATTATGGGCATTATTTGCATACATTGCATGCATATGCTCATCAATTGCAATAAAACAATATGCCAAAGATTAGGCTTTAAGCAACTCGATTACGAAGAGGTAATATTCATCTGAATTAAGAAATATATGGATGTTAACCATCTGTTTCGATTGATTCCGTTAACCTATATATGAATTTAACCTATATATTGATAATCGATATTTAGGTTGCGACCAACGCTTTTTTAATTGGACCAAATTCGCTGCGAAAGTACGCATCTGTTGCCGGGCAAATAGTATCGTTGTTTTTATTAATTACTCAGTTCGGTTTTTGTTGCGTTTATGGTTTGTTCGTATGCGAAAATCTTAAACAAGTAATTATTTATTATTATGTTATTTGTATATTGATGTAATCAAATCACAAATAATCATATTTCGTTTTATCAGGTATTAAAGGGGTTATCAGGAAACAAAATTGATTTAGATGTGCACTATTACATGTTGTTATTGATACCGCTTTTTATTGTCCTCAATTTTGTAAGAAGTCTCAAACATCTAGCAATAGCATCGGCAATCGCTAATCTGCTTCAAACCACAGGTTTATTAATCGTATTTTATAATCTGATGCAAAATTTGCCGAATACATGGGATAGACCAGCAGCTGTTGAAATCGAACGATTCCCGCTTTATATGGGAACAGCAATTTACGCATTCGAAGGAATCGGTTTAGTGCTACCATTGCAAAAGGAGATGAGAGAACCAGAAGCGTTTGGAGGCCTTATAGGAGTACTGAATACTGGTATGGTAATAGTGGCATGTCTTTACATTGCCACCGGTTTCTTTGGGTATTTAAAGTTTGGCGATGGAGTATTAGGATCGATCACATTGAATTTGCCATCTGAACCATTATACGAGACATGTCGGTTGATGTTCGCTTTAGCTATATTTTTGTCGTATGCCATCCAATTTTACGTTCCTTTCAATATTATATGGCCATGGATTCAATATAAATATGATCTTAAAGTGGAGCTTCGACGCACTCGAATAATTGAACTTTCATTACGCGCCACGCTTGTCATTGCAACGTGTACGTACATATTACAGTATAACTGTTAAATATGTGAACATTTAATTTATTGTTAATAATTACAGTCGGATTAGCGGCTGCAATACCTCGACTCGATTTATTTATATCATTGGTTGGCGCTCTTTCCAGTAGTTGTTTAGCGCTCATTTTCCCACCAATTATCGAAGTGGCCACTCGTTGGGACGACCAAAAAGGTTGTAAATTCAACAAGTTTTTGCACATTTGTTATTGACTTCATACTTATTCTTACAGGAATTATGCGCTGGTGGTTAATGTTTGGAAAAAATGTAGGGATATTGTTGTTAGGATTATTAGGATTTTTTACTGGAACGTATGCAAGTATAAGAGAAATTATTATAGCATTCACGACGAGGTGATAACACTATTCATTAATTATGTAAATATTAATATTTTAATAATTATTTAATATAATAATTGTGTAAATATTATTATATCACTGTTTTAAATTTTAAGTTTTATTGTATATTTTATATTTTCGATTAAAGATTTTAGAAATAACAAAATAAATTACAATTTATTGATTAGTCTGATGAGCAGCTAACTGTTGCAACAGTAATCTTCTTTGTTTCTCTAACTCCTCTAAATCGTCAAACGATTCGTTTCCGATTACTTTTTTCGAATTGCCTGTTGATTTATTTGGTGATTCGTGCCTTGATTTTTCTTCGTCAGACTCCTGAATAAATAAAAAATATGTTTTAACGTTAGATAAAGAAAGTACAATTATTTATTAGCTAATTATTCAGTCACTTTTAAGAAAAATAATTAAAATTTTTCTAAAATTTAATTATTTTTCTTTATCTTCAACACAAATCTAGAACCAAATTCATTGTTCTTGGGAATTATGTAAATTAAATTCGCATGATTTAAATTAAATTTTGCAAATTTTCTTTGGTTTGAGGCATACCTTACATGCCTGTTTGAGTGACTTTTATTTAGAATAAAAGCAGTAATACTTACAGAAGAAAGATTTCGAGGTAACGATTTAGTAGCTCTAAGCTCGGCATCAGTTCCGCTGGAAGAGCCACGAGACTCAATTGAACTTCTACTACGAGATCGCGATCGTCGCTGCCTTTTACGCGTTTGACTATGAGAATGAGCGTGTCGTGCGGCGTACTCTTCCTCACTCGATGACGACGACGATGAAGTTGATGACGAATGCGACCGTTTTTTGATTTGTTTTTTGGATTTATCAGTCTTTTTGTACGCATTCCTTTTCAGCTTACTGTGATGATGAGAACATGACTCCTCCATTGTTCGAATGCAACTTTTAAACAATGCTATTCTCTCAGCCTCTGTAGGAATGGCAACATAGGCGTCGTCGTGACAAATCAATTTTCTGATGCCTTCCCACGTCGAGTTCTCATCAATTGGCGGATCAAGTTTTGCGAGCAAAGCCAAAAAAGCAGTCTCTAATTTGCGTTTAAGTTTCGTTTCCTCTTTAATTCTTTCCCTCTCTCTTTCCTTTTCTTTGTCGATTAACTTTTCATATATTATTTTAACATTTCCGCCATCAAGTGTGGCACTTCGCGCGTCTTCGCTCAACACAGTAGCAAAATCAATATATGTTGTTTCAATCGTAACTTCAAAGTTTTTACTTTTAAGAATCTCTTTAATTGACTGCTTTTCGTCTTCATAGCGCGCTTTTAGATCTTCGACGTAAAATTTAAACAAATCGAGTGGTGTTGAACCCGCCAATGGATGCGAAAGCATAGCAGTAAATCTTGGATCCGCACTGATCTCGTGGTAAAGATTAACCCATTTAGACATCGAAGTCAATTTTCCACTTGCGTGCAATTCATCCAAAAAGCTAATAAATGATTCTCTATTTTTTCTTTGCTGCCGAACTTGCCGTTTCTTTTCTCGCTTTTTCTCTTCTTCCTCTTCTGTTTCCAGTTGTCTGATATGCTCTTCAAATACAATAAGAGCGTCTTCTTTGTCCATACCTAATAGCTCCTTGTCTTCGGCGAAGATTGAATTATCGAGCAATAATTGTTGCGCTTCTTGCCATGTGGTTCGATATGTGATTTGCGTCATTGAGTCTAATATATCGCTTAATACTCTCATATTTCTTTTTCTTAATTGTTTTGCTTCATTTTTTTCACGTTTAGCAAGAAAAACAGTTGCGTCGTCATAAATTTCTCTGCGATCGATATCCGGAACCGCTTTCCAAACATCAATTTCTCTCAATAAATCGCAAGCCTGTCTATATTTAGTGATTGATGTAATTTTATCGGTGGTGTGCAGAAACTTTTCCAAGTTTTCTTTAGCCTTTTTCGCTTTAATTCGCTGCTCTTCTTTCTCATCCTTGGCTTTCTGCACCTTATATGCGTTAAAGAATTGTTTTCTCTCGGGATGACTACGGAATCGTTCAAATCGTGAATCACTGCCAATAAGCTTAAGCGCGTACTCCCAGCTGGCATTACTCGGCACGTTCTTCTCGCGCAGTAAATCTTTAAATATTTCCGACAGATCTTTGGTCTCAGTTGGCGTTGCGATGTTTGTGGGCAGTGGAAGATCGTCACTGCTATCCGCTTTTCCGTCAGTACTCGCTTCCGAATCACTGCTGGATATTATATGTTGTTCCGGTATATCTTTTCGTTGGGTTCGGGGAGGCGTTCGCGAGTTAATCGGTTCTTGCGGTGGAGAACAGACAATGTTTGGAGTCAACGATTGCTGTGGTGTTGTCGGAGGAATGATTGGTGTGGTGGGCGTCGACACCGAAAGCGGTTGTAATTGCATTTCTTGTGACGGGATTTGCGGCATTTGTGGAACCGTTCCAATATTTGGCGTAACATTAGCTGAAAGAGTTTTTGCTTCTTCGCTGGCAATTTTTGCCTTAATTTCGTCCAATTCTTTAGGTATTGTCCACGCTGACTGTTTGGTCATTATGTTGTGGTAATACACTCTTCCGTCATCCGTTTTGTATTCCTTCCACGGACACGAAAGAAGTAGTTTTTCGGTGTCGGTCTTCATCTCATCGGGCTTTTCCCAACTCGACTGTTTGGTCACACTATTGTAATAATAACTGCGACCATCCGGTGATTTATATTCAGCCCATGAACATAACGGATTAAACGCGAATGGAACCATTGGCGCGGAAAATGGTGGCATTGATGGCGCATTGTTTGGCACCGATGATCCCATTATCATCGCTTGATATGCGGTGTTAAATCCGGTCTGATTTGCCATCATTTATATAACATGCATTTGATACATCCAGAAATGTGTGTGTTGTTGTTTACGAGTTAGCCGTTGTTTGCCAAAAAAAAGAGTGCCATCTATATTGTATAAATTGCACAATACTTATGCACATAATGCACTTTAGACGTGACACGTATGCAATATTTATATAATTAATGGGTTTAATGGCGACAAAGTAATACGCAATTACGCCATCGATAAAATACTTTTACTTTTCTTTGCTTTCCAACCGTTTTTTTTATTTATACTCTCATTTTGGTTCCACAATTAATCTAAATTAAAAAATTCAAAATTAATAAATCAAAATTAAATTTCAAAGAATGTTCGCCACATTATCGCCAATAATAGCAGATTTAAGGTATAAGAGCAGAGATAGCTCTAAACCCAAGAGGAAGAGGCAAAGACTCGACCACTTATCACAGGATGAAAAATTACAGCGAAGGTAATAACAATTGAATTGTTAAATAATTAGCGCACAAAAACTAACGATAGCGTACTTTTAGAAAGCTTAAGAATAGAGTTGCGGCTCAAAGTGCAAGAGACAGGAAAAAGGTTAAAATGCAAGACTTAGAGGAATATTGCGCTCAACTCACCAAAGAGGTATAAATATATAACTATTATATATGTGTTGGCATTGTTTTATCGTCGCATTTTGTTTACTATTATTTAAATGTAAATTAGTGAATGTGGTTTAATAGGATTGGAAACCTGTTTGCACTAAACTGTTATTCTAAGCTAATGTCAAACTATTCCTATTCCTTATCCATTTGTTTGTTCGCTGATTCGCAACATTATCTCAATTGCGTTGATTTATTGCAGCGAAATATTCTAATGAACCAAAACCAAGCGTTAACATTAAAAAACAATTCGCTCGAAAACGAAAATAAAGAACTATTAAGGAAATTGAGTGCGATTTTAGAGAGTAAACCGAAAGTTAGCGAATGTCATGAATCGAGTGATGACACCATTGAATCAGCAGAATTCATTAATGATCCTCAGCCGAAGGAACAGGTGTCCACTTTGTGGAGGCATTCGCCAACGATTGTTTTACCATTGATAATGCTGTTCGTCTATATGTGGACGATTCAGACGAAGTCAACGAAGTTCTCTACAAATGTTCGCAACAACTGCTCGACACAAGCGTTGAATGCGGAGATAGTGAGCCATATGTATGCGACGAAGTGGTGGGGACCTCATCAGAAGTCATGGAATCCGCCAATGATTTCATAAATGGCGACCATTTCTATCATAAAACAAATTGTTGTCCCGATTCTTCGTTTAACAGTATCGAAACTGATGACAGTATTACCAACAATGAAAGCACCGAATCTATATCTCACATCACTAATAATTACTTATTTTCAAAAGTTTTAAGCCCAGTTTCGTCGTGTAATAGCGATTCAGGCTATGAATCGTCGCACCCTTGCTCTCCGTCGTCATATCTTGATTCGTCATACGATTCAACTGACGATGATGTCAATATGGACGTTAAAATTGATTTAAATTTGGACCAATCTATCTCTGAGTTATTTCCCGATTTAGTTTAATTTTAGCGTCCGTGTTATTTACAGTTACTTTTTTTATCATTTACTATCAAAAATCACATTAAATTTATTATTATTTGTTTATTGTTTTTCGTATTTTTATATACAACTTAATATATATTTAAATTTCACTTTTAATTTCATTTCTTCTGTTTAACACATTTAATATGATGTGAAAATACAAAAAAAAATTTAACATATTATTTAAATATAGCGAAGCAATTAATATAATTAATTATATCTGTTTTGTCAAATTTGTAAACATTAATGGGGACTAATAAAAGCTGCAATTACGATAAAACATGTTGTTATTATCACTTTTCTTTGTCTTCAATGTCTATCTTCTCTTTATCTCTGTCCGAAAAATTATCGCTTTCGTTTGGTTCGCGCAATAAAGTGATTACAACATTATCATCTCTGCGCTGAAATAACATTTCTCCCTCGAACTCAAGCAACCCATGCTTTCGTGCGCGTATCAGTAAACCAACCACTTTATTTGAAATCCCTTTGTAAAGTTCAAATAATTCGCCAAATTTGATGGTATTTTTGCCATTCTCTTCTTTACCGTATTGTTTAATAAACGAGCACAACATTTTCACTTCATTGGCGAGTTGTTGTGCCGCCTGTTTGCCTCTCTTCTCTGTTTTACTGCCCTCAACTGGTTTCCCATAGCTATATCAATATAATCTATTAATTATGTCTATAAAATTAAATTGGTTATCAGATTTTCAAATATTAATTACGTATTCGTCGATTTAGACTAATTATAACTTTGGCTTACAAGAAAATTTTTTCCTAAGTTTTGTATAATTTATAATTTGTAAATTTAAATTATAATGATATTAAAAATTCAAATTAAAGTTTGCAATAAATTATTGGTTGAGTTATACATGTTTTGGGATGCACTGACCACTGAACCCTAAAACTTTGATCTGTAATCCTTTTTCACCGATATTGATAAAAATTATGTTAGAAGCTAATTTCAAAGCATAAATAGAAAATATAACGTTAGTAATACTCATACTAATTGTAAACATCCGTTTTTAATATTAAACTAGTGGGCTCGAAAAGCAAAATGCTTTTCTTAGACTAACAGCATTTGTGAATGCAAGTGCCCCAATATTTTGCGCAACTATCTACAAAAGCCTCTATGGAGTTGTACTTTCTGTACTTTCAAACCACCTAAACCTCCCTTAAAATAATTAATTTAAAAATTTTTTGAGTTTTCTCGAGTCCCTTATTAGAATCCCTATAACTTTTCCACTTATGGGGTGATCGTATCTATTACCGTTTGGTTATAATATCTACGCAAAAAACAGCCTTACGGAATTAAATATATAAACTATCGTTTCATTTAATCATAAATATTATCAGTGTAATGCAAAACATTTCTTTGTTGGATTGATATCTTGAAAGACAACCCTTTTTACCGCTTATAACTATGTATTAATTTTCAAGTTTTATGATATTTTAAATTCGAACTTTTTTATAATTTTTACTTTCTAACGATTGAATTACTTTCATTGAAACAAATTATAATAGTTTCGCAATTAACTCTGCCTTTTTTAGTTCACTTTGAAAAGTAGAACCATTGGAATTGTCTTTTCTATCTGTGGGGGTGTGTGTTTTTGAATGTCTGGTAATCTGTCTGTAGACTTTATCAAATTTTTAAATAGTAGAATTCTGTTTTAAAAAATTATTAGTAGGCTGTAAGCTATTTTTATTGAGGTTGATATTCACAAAACATTAAAGATAATTGTTATCCTAATAACTGTTGTCACATATTTTGCATTTATTTTAAAGAGTTTTCATTTTTATAATAATAGGAAGATATTTTGTTTAAACCCAAATACAACAATAAAAACAAAATATTGACAAAACAATAAACAAACCTATAATTTTTATTCACTGCAATCTAGTCTATATATTTAATTCCATAGCTCTGTTTTTTTGCGCTTATTTTCTGGCAAAACGGTAATATAGACGATTACCATATTAGCAGTAAAGTTATAAGGAATACACTCAGGGACTCGGCATAACTAAACAAATTTTCAAATAAATCATTTTAAGGGAGGTTTCGGTTTCACATAATCATCAATAATGTCAGTGTAATGCAAGAATTTTTTTGTACGGTTGATCAATTTATCTTGAAAAACAAACCGTTTTACCGCTTATAACTAAGCCAGCTCAAGCTCAAGATAAAGCTCAAATAAGAGATTAAGTGTAATTCTAAAGCTATAAGCTCAGCATTTTTTGAGCTTAAATTTGTAAGCTTAAGCTCAAGCTTAATTCAACGAGATTATTTAGCTTGTGTTGAGCTTAATAAAATCAAACTTTTACAATAATATGTTTCAAATTTTATGTAAGCATTGTACATATCAATAAAATATTGTTTCTTTTTAAAAATAATAATAAACATAATCTTAATTGCTAGCTTTTGAGTTAATGTAAGCGATATTTTACTAGTAGTTATGACTTAAAAATTGGAATATGATAAATATAAAACTCATATTAATAGTGAAAATCAAATTTTTTTCGTAAATTAGCAAGCACAAGCTCATGAGAACATTTTAATTTTTAAGCTAAGCTCAATTTTTTCCAGTTTTGAGCTTAAGCTCTGCTGGAAAATTGAGCTTTCTGCCATCATTACTTATAACTATGTATTAATTTTCAAATTTTATCATATTTTAAATTCCAACTTTTTTTATAATTTTTACTTCCTAACGATTCAATTCCATTAATTTAGAAAAAACTAGAATAGTTCCACAAAAAACTGTACCTTTTTTAGTTCAGTTTGAAAAAGTCGAGCTATTGTATAGTCTAGCTATAAATAATGTTAATCTATTTGTAGATTATTTTAAATTTATAAATTATTGAAGGCTATTTTACAAAATTATAGGAGGCTTTTAAATAAATTCAAATTTTCCGCTGAGATTTTGCATTAATAAAATTCTGATTGATATTAAATTGTGAAATTAACATTACATTGTTGTAAAAATCTGACGAGCAGTTATGTCAGTTTAAGCTGTATTTTACTTTTGCTTGGAACATAAATAAAATTGAATATTTTACTCCTACTTTTGATTTTGCTTTTTTGTGCAATAATTTTTTAAACAAAAGTCAAATAATTTATATTTTACGCTTTCTTTTTGCAAAATTTAATCAATTGTAATTTTCTATTAATTTCTATTATTTTAATTTCACTTGTTATTCACTTTTGCTGTTAACTACATTTTTCATTTTATTTGTATTTTACTTTTACTTCAAATAAAAACTTTTAACAAATTTTATTATAAAATATAAAAACTTTTACTCACCACTGAATACTCAGTATTAAGGAGACTTCAGCAAAATTTGTAAATCTTAATTATGAATCGCAAGATTATGAAAAAACTAAGATGAGAAAGAAGAGATAAATAATTTGGTATTACATTTTATTGACGCAATTAGTAATTAATAATGAGCATTATACTACCTTATTTGAAACAAATCTGCGTTAATATTATCTGTGTAGTAGAATAAAGTTCTTTTATTAAACTATCTAATTCTTTTATATTTTATTTTATTCGCACTTTGCTTGCGTTGGCGATCAGTAAATGACTATCGCTAAATTCACGCTCAGCTTCGGTTGCAAATCTCACGAGTGTTGTGCTTCAATAGTGATAACAGATAACAGTGATTGAATTTCACAATAGTGATATTAAAAACACTGTACTCATTAGAGGTGGAAAACATAAAATTATAGCTATAAACTTCAAATTTAAGATATGTAAGTTTGTCTATTAAAGAAATAATAGATTGTGTTTTATTAAATATGAAATAGTAATGAAATGTAAATGTAAGGATATGACTATTAAAAAATTTAGCTAGTAATTTAATAAATAGTTGAAATTCAATTGTTGTTAATAGAAATTTTTTGAGGTTCAATACTTTAATGCAAAACAAGATCGATACGGTCATAATATCTGACTTTGTAAATTTAGTTCCTGTTAGTATATTGTCGCTCGCTTTCTCCGTTTACTCACAAATAATTGTTTATAATATTTATTTTAAAGTTTGGTTTTTTGATTTAAATAACGCAAGATTACGTCTATAATTATGGATATTTGTTTTCCAATATATTATTATAAAAACAGAATCTGCTATTAAGAATTTTGACTATTTTTTTTACAGAATTCAATACTGTTTTTACTTATGTTTATAATGTATATATAAGAAATAGAAGCTCCCGACACATTGTCGTTCAATTTTGTTTTTTAGCTCGACTTTTTCAAAGTGAGCTATTGGATTTGCAATGTCTGTCTGTATGTCTGTATGTCTGTAGACTTTTTTCAATTTTAATTTTTTTAACTTT
>JAQIXJ010000810.1:0-27047 GCA_034700185.1 Phthiracarus laevigatus | reverse complement strand
GAATTTTGACTTTTTTCACTTGATTTAACTATTAAGTTTTTTACATAAGTAAATCTTAACCTATGAAAAAGTGAGCTTTCTGTGTATGTGTCGTTCTTGTTTTAACCTCTAATCGGTACACTATTTAATCCGATATTATAAACCATATTTGATAAATATAAAAACACATTAAATAATTAATGATGAAAAAACTTAAGCTAAGTTAAGCCAGCTCAATATAAAGCTCAAATAAAAGATTTAATGTAATTCGTGAACCAACAACTGCTAACACAACCCGAGGAGCTTCAACCAGGCCTGATACTAACTTTATTGCATTTAAACGAAATTTGGTTATTTCTCTGATATTTATAACAAAAGTTCGGAATTTTAATAAAGTAATTTTTTATTAGTTTGTTAGAAATTGACTACGAGTAATACTCTAAAAATAAGATATTTTTTAAATCAATATATCTAATCTATTTAATTCCTTAAGCCAATTTTTTGCCTGTATTTTCTGACCAAACGGTAATAGATATGATTACCCCATATCTAAAAAAGTTATAGCGACTCTACTGAGGGACTCAGCAAAAATAGAGAAATTTTTAAATTAATCATTTTAAGGGAGGTTAAGGTAGGTTCAAAGTACGGAAAGTACCGGTACAACTCCATATAAGTTTCGTTGTTGCGCAAAATATTGGAGCACTTATTATTCGCAAATGCTGTTAGTCTAATAAAATTAAACAATTTTATTGTTATACAAATTTTATTGCTTGCAAATACAATTCATTTATTGCTTTTATAGAGCCCGCTAGTAAATAAATAATTTTGGTATAAAAATATAACGCGATCGAAACGGTCGTATTATCTGACTTTGCAATATAAATTTTAGTTTGTAAATTGTAGCTCACTTTCATTTTTTTGCTCCCAACTATCGGAAATGTTTAAACGAGCGGCGATTATGAAATAATAAAACAATGGGAAGCAGTCGATCAGTCAGTCTTGTTTGTGCGTAAATATTTTTCTACTGTGAATAGTTACCTCCAACTTTTCATTTAAAAAAATGAAAAGCGAACACAATTACATGAAATTAATAAATCATAGTTCATAATAAACCAAATTAAAAAAAACATTTTTAATCTAATAATAAAAAGTGGATAAGCTAATGCTGGTTAAGTTAATACATTACTAAATCTAGTCCTAAAATCGATTAGTTTCCAGTTTCGTGTCTCTATTTACTCACCACTTAATTCAATTACTTTCACTCACAACTATTCTACAATATTTGTTTTAATGGACTTAAACTTCCGAATCGTGTAATTAATCGATTTTTGAATAATATTGAGGAAAGCGTATTCTATTGTTGCTATAGAGTGAAAGAAATTCCGTTAATTACTGCTAAATGATTCAGTGCTCTATAATACTGAACACTAAGCTTATGTTTAGAATACGATTTTGCACTGTTTGTCGTTGTTTTAGTTTGTTGCGCAGTCTTCTCATTAATAAATCAAAGCTGAACCAAACAACTGCGGTAGCCATACATTGATAAGAGCCATCGTATTTGTTTGATTCTATCATCATTTAAATATCTAAACACAAATAGAGTCACACATGGTCTACAAAAAATTGAATGATACACTTTTGACGAAGTTTTTATAATACTAACGAGTAAATAAAATTAAATATTTATGAAATTTATATCAAATAATAGCTTATAGTACTGTATATTTATTATTTGAGGAAAAATGATTTTAGAATTTTTTAAATTTATAATTAAAATTATTTGTTTTTATGTATCGTGAAAACTAGTTTTTAACATGCATTTTAGAAATTTTGTTAACAAAAAGTACTTTTAATTAATAAGACTTTATGAAAGTTACCAATTCATTTGATTGATGCACACTGTTCCAAAAATTAATATAAATTTACAAAAATTCAAATTAATTTTTTCGAATAATACCTTAATACAAATCTTAATTTTACTACTTTTACACTTTTGAACAAAATCGCAATTTTCATTTTTAAAAACTTTTATCGACTAAACGGTTTAAGGTTTTTTATATGTTTATGATATATTCTCAATATTTTGAGTAACTTTTATATACAATCAAATTAAATGAATACATTTCGAGATAAGCATCAGCTATCTCATCAATCAGTTCATAAACTAAATTTTGCTATGAGATATGTCGCATTTCAAAAACTTTATATTTTAATATAAACAATAATATGTATTCGATTAAAATCATAGTTACCCAAGGGGAGTGCTTGCCCAGGGTTGACCCCCTCCTAGAATTCTGGAAAAGTTGACCCCCCCATGAAACATCGAGAATGTATTAAAACAGTGATATTTTTTGTCTGAAAAAAATTTTGGTCCGAAGACCAAAAAAATTGTCGATTAAATCCGATGAGTTTTAGACCCCCTCCCTTAAAATTAAGGTTTTCAGGATCTAACCCCCTCCTAACACTTCAGACCTTGGGTAACTATGATTAAAATAAAAAACTTCGTAAATATAATTAGTGTAAGGATTTTTGAAATAGTATATTAACTTTAAATTACAGTTAAAGCTGTTTTTAGGGTTGCTATTAGCTTACAAACCCTAAAAATTTTTTATATGTTAATTACGAAAATATTGGTTAGTTTTTTAAATACATTAAGAGTCAGTTTTATTAAAATAATGCCAAAAATATATTTAATCCTTACGCCAAAAATTCATAAATGCATGTTAAAAACTATTTTTCAATGCCCTTTGAAAAATTTTAAAAACATTCCAATTTTAAGTATTTGTTGTATTTTATCCGTTCTTAATTTGCTTGCGGCAAAATTACTTAAAACATTTTAGTTTAGTGAATGTTTTCAAAAATTAGATTGGGTTGAACTTTCGTACATTCGATAATCTTTATTGATGTACACTACCATATGTTGGACACCACACTATTAAAACACGATTTTCTTGACTAATATAAATGTCATATATAAGGGGCTCTTAATTAGACTAGTAAAAGGGTTCCCGAATTTCGGGTCGGGTACCCATCAGGTTTCTCGAGTCGGATCGGGTTCGGGCTTAAACTTGTCTGGTTCGAGTCGGATTTTAAGACAAAACCCGACATTCATAAAAAAATGCAAAGATATGAACAAAAATTCAGGAAAAATTTGCCATTTTTAAAAATAGAACTTTTTTATAACTAAATAACAATTATTAGTTGTAAAACTACTACAATCTTTAAATCATGTGATATTTTTGCTATAAATTATTAACATTTGCTTAAGATGGCTGATCGGGTCGGGTTCAAATCTGTCGGGTTCTGAAATTGCTATCGATTTACTAGTCTACTTTTAATATGTTGTTTGGCAAAAGGACCTAAAATCCCTCCCCTAACTCGTATGTGCTTTTTATCGACTATCAAAATTTCTTGATTTAAAACTAATACAATTATAGCGTAAAGTCAGAACACTCTCTATTTTTTGGAATGAAAATTTAATGAATCGGGATAATAATGTTAGAAATATAATAGAATTGAGATATAGTTGTGCACAAAAATAAATAAAATAGAAAAACTATCAAAGCTAGAGTTGTTATCGACCCATCGCTACTTAAGTGAATTCATTGAATTCAGAAAATCGAATACATTATCTCTATAATATTTCTATCATTTTATGTTAAATGTCTTAACATTTATTTCAGACTTTTGTTTCGCTAAACTTTCTGTTTTTACTTTTAAATCATAAACTTGCATACTATATAGAATCATATATAAGTGAAATACCCTTAATTAGTTATTTGATCATATGTTAGGTATATTTCTCAACGCCTTACAAGCGTCCCATAGCTATCGATGTGTTGAAAGGACGCGTCGATTTCAACTCAAAGGATCTGTTAAACACATTAAGGATTCTGAACGTTTCCATTGATATGCATGGCATGTATTCATGTCATGTCGATTCTGACATCAATTCCTCACAAAACGAAGCATTTCTCACTGTTATCATTGGTAGGTTTACGAAATCTACTGGAAAAAAAAACTAAATGTGGTTAAATATTATTCGCAAAATTTCATATAAATAATTTAACCGAAAACATTTTAATTTTGTGATTTACACGTATATACTGTAATACACAGATGCTTGCAAAGAAGATAATTGGAAAACTCATACTGATATGATTAACTGCACTGAAGATATTAGCTTCAACTGTGTGGGAATGTTTCCTAAAACGTCGCCAGCTTGTAGTATCTATAACGAGTAAGTCTATTCTTTTATTTTATTTATTTGAATTATAAATTTAAAATTATAACTTTAGACATTTTTTTCTGATTTGAAAACTAATGAAAAGCTGGCAGAAAAAGTCGAATGAAAAATCGAAGCAAATATTTTATAATTTTAAGACATAATCATTACTTATTTTAACACTTTTTAATTTAATATAAAGTCTCGAGTTTTTTGTCAAAAATAAGTGGCTCTCGAAAAATCCTCTAATTTTAACCATAATATTTAGAAAAAGGGAAAATTTTAGCGTTGTTTTTAAGTACTGTATTAGCTTACAAACCCTAAAAACCGATACAGAAATTGATCGGTTTTTATAGCTATAAACTACTAAAAGAGTTTTAATACAATAAAAATTGAAACCTTGATATTTTACAACCTAATTTATAAATGTCAAACAGTTTTTTAATTCATGAACGGTTATATTGGGGGGTATTATAGGCTTATCTGCATTCATAATTGGAATTATGTTTAGCAAAATTGTTTATATATATACTTTATTTTTATGAAATAATACAATAATTTTAATTTTCATTGAAATGAGAGTTTGATACGCAATAAAATTGACTGCAAAGTTATTTTCTGGACTGAATGATGAGATAGCGGATGCTTATCTCGAAAAGTATTAAAATAATTTGCTTGTATATCAAATTTAAAACTGCTGTCTAATTTTATTCTTTAAATTAAGAATAAATATTAATAAAATATAAAGTCAGTTTAAATACATTACATCTTTAAATGTATAATAATATTTTTTCTAAAAGTATGCTTAATTTAATTATAAGATTTTGAACGAACACGGATTCTGTTGCCTCATTTATTAATTGGCATTTAACAAAATTGACAAAAAATTCAGCAAAAATCACCATTTAAATATTAAATTTTCTTAACATTAAAATACCAAGAATTAAAAAATATTTAGCAAATTGTTTAACAAATAACGATTTGTAGAATTAGCTCAGAGAAAATTAATTTAGAAAACTAAATAAAACCTTATATTTATCGGCAATTTTTAAGATAAAAGAAAATTAATCGTTTGCTATGATAATCGCAAAATAATGATTATTATCTGTGATTTATTTTCAGTTTAACGGGACAATACATAGCCGGAGAATCTTTTGATCGAAACGAGCGGTTGGCTAACAATACTTACGCGATCTCAATACGTCGTCGTTACGATGTGCGAGATTTTCTTAATTTTACCGGTGGTCAGCTATCTTTCCGGTGCCACATACTAGTAATGATGACTACGTGGAGGTCCGGTATTGTCTATAAGTTGTTCGGCGATCCCGGATGTGCTCAACAACCACCCAAAATTGAAAATGGTATAAATGGTAATAAACATGATTTACTAATTATTTGTGATTTATTTTTGTATATTAGGTAGTTATGTGGTAACAGGAGAGAGCACGTGTTGGCGCACTCCTCGTACCAATTCTCGCGTTAATTACACGTGCGATCACGGATTTCAACTAATCGGTGATCCCATACTTATTTGCCAAAATGGCAGTTGGGTTACTGAGCATGAATATTCGCAGTCATTATTAAATAGTGATAAATACAATGCAAGCTCAACAAACAAGCAACACATGCCTTATTGTAGCAATATTTCCACGGTTATATTTTGCTGCCAAAATAGTAGATTTATGCATTTAATTACGTTTATAATTTGGGGGTTTATGTCATAATTACAACTTATTAGTTGTACCCGTAGTTAAGTCAAGCCGAGTAACTCAATATACAGTTTTACTTCGCTATTAAACTTCCGTTCTTATAACGTTGAAACCGAAATTTACAAGAAATTTGATTATGCAATTAGAATTGGTTCCTTCCGACTCAGTTATCGAGTGTTCATGAGAATCAATTAAATTAGTACCTGTCCTGTCCTAGTAATGTACCATAAGTTGTGAATATAAAAGGAAATCATAACTTTTTTTTACTCAAGAGGTGAGGAAGCGATAAGATATACCTCAATATTTCATTACCATATCCTATTATCCTTATTTCATTGAATTAAATTTTTTTATACATAATTCATATAATATAATTTATTTACAAAAATGCATGTATAAAATTTAGAAAATGATATAATTATATAATAAACAAACTCTAAATTTTGAATTCAAATACTCCTAATCAGTGTTACTGCTCTTATTTCAGATTAGATGTACTAATTTATTGCATTTGTCAATTTTTAATGCTCTATTACTTTACCGGAATTAATAAATGTAATACTAATTGATAGATACCTAAAATTAGTACCGAATAGTGATTGGAATTGTTTAAATTTTCAAGCCCATTACCACTACCTGCAAAAAATTATTACAAATACCATTAACGTTCCGTCACCGATATTTTTTTCAATTGTTCCACTACCGTTCTACTCATTACCGTTACCGTTACACTATTAAACATGAATGACACATAATATAGAGCTCACTTTTTCATATGTTAATGCATACTTATGTCACATAACGTATTATCTCGTATTACTCGCGATCTCGAGTAAGGCGAAAAGGGAAGAATTTTTTGCCCGAAAAACTCGCATTACTCGAGATCGTGAGTAAGCAACCAAATTTTAATAAATTGTTTATGACTTACTCGCGATATGATTTATTTTTAATTTTTAACACAATCTTTTAAATGTCCATAACTCTAGAAGCACACATGCGAATCATATGAAGAAGTTATTTTTATAAACTATTCATCAATACCTTTTATAAGATATACATATCACCACTATTTGATAAGATATTCCACTAGTTGATCAATTGTGGATCAACTGGTACGTTTGATGAAATCTATTTCATATGAAAAGTATTGATGAGTAGTTTCCACAAATAACTTCTTCGTATAATTCGCATGTGCGCTTCTGGAGTTACGGACAAATAGTAAGCAGAGTTTAAATATTTTCATTTTACTCGCGATCGCGAGTAATACGATATAATACTTTTATATATTAATTTTTAAGCCAAGATGGTAAATGCCAAATCCTTTTATTAACATAAGAAATAGATGAAATCCCTTTATTATAAGACTGCGAACGTTCAGATAGACATTGTCAAATCCATAAGCTCGACTTTGTCTCTTCAAAGTGAGCTTAATATTTTTAACCTTACCCGAAACAGTTTGAATCAAAAAGAAATATTGCTATGAGTCAGAAATTAAGAATCGAGAAAAAGTAGATTATCTCCAGATAATGTCGATTACTTGGCATTTACAAAAGCTAATTTTTATAAGTTAATAAACTGATGTAAATTATTGAAAAGTTTTTTGTTAAACACTATTTTATATTTTTAAAATTAAACAAAAAACCACTATCGTTCAATTCCGGTGAATAAAAATGTGGTTACCATGCCATTAACGCCAATCTCATTTTTTTCACTCCATTACCGTGCCATCACTAATTCGGACTAATCTACTTTCAAGAGCTGTAACACTGCTCCGAATTCTGTGGGAAGTTTCAATCATTTTTCTCTGGCAAATTTTCGAATATTTCGGAAATTTTTTAATTTATAATTTTTAAATAATAAATTAATGTATTAAAAAATTATTATTATAAATTATTAAAAAACCTTTAACTGTTCGCATTATTTTCTATTTACGTGTTAGTCATAATTTGAAGTAAAAGTGATAAATAAAGCACGAATTTTGAATAAAATAATTATTTCAGCTGTTTGTTAGATTACTTAATTACTTTACATGAGAAATTATTTATGATAAAAATTTCTAAAAAGTGCTATAAACCAATATAGATATTTAAGAGGCTAAAAATATTTTTAGAAAATTGTTGTTCGAGTCATCAGATTAGTTTTTGAAATTCAACTTTTTAACCAAAACTAGAAAAATTTTCAATTATAATTCTATAAATTTTTGGTATATATGAAAAATTTGAGATCTTTTTTACTGAGAAAGGATATTCCCAAAAATACATGAGCATTTAAATAACTTACTTATACGGCACATGACCTTTGCTGTTATCAGTTACATGAGCTGTATTGGTGTCGCACATTCAACCATTGGCTTTTATAAAACATGAGTGACTTACAGACGAAAAAAGATTTATTGTAAATCGAGTTATTTAAACGTAAAAATTATTATTAATATTCTATCATCTTCTGCCAGAAGTTTGTCATTCCTGAACCCCCACCTCATATCTTAAGAATGTTGTCAATCGATACCATTTTATATAAAACTTTCCAACAATTTATATATATACAGTCAGCTGTCGTGATCTAATAGATCCGAACGAATTAAATTTAAAATAATCGAAATGAATTAAAATTCTTAAATTTTCAAGTCTTAATAATAAAGTGTTCTTAAATTAATAAATAAAATTTGAAAATTTATAATTCAATTTTAATATTTATGAATTAAAATTGCTATAATAAACTATTAATATATGTACAATTTAATAAATATAAGTTAAACAAGTAAATTTTCATATATTCACACTTAAATATGGTATAACATATTTTCAGGCATATAACCCGTAACATATAATTACGGAAAATTGAATGTTTCACTTATTATTCAAATTTGCACTCATTCCTTATAATCGCGTTTTTAATTTTAAAATGATTCTGAGAGAGGAAGGTATTAAGGGATGTGTGTGTGTTTGTGTGTGGGTTAGTGCGTGAGATAGTTACCCAATATCTGAAGTGCACGAGGGTGTCAGATCCTGAAAATATCAATTTGAAAAGCTCACCGGATTTCAACTACAATTTTTTTGGTCTTCAGACTAAAATGTTTTTTTTTCTAACAAAAAATACCACTTTTTCGATACAATCTCAACTTTTCCAAAATTCTAGGGGTGGGTCAACCCTGGGCAAGCACTACCCCTTGGGTAACTATGGATAAGAGTCAAAATCTAAGGAAGCGGCGAGCAAAGCCAAGATAAATCAATGAATAATTTTTTACATATTGTTTTCTAATTAGTAAAAGTCAAAATGAAAGCATTTGCTACATTTTATTTAATAAACTAGAAGCTTATTATGGAATGTCTTTTAACTACATTTATAACAGGACATTAAGAAGGAAGTAGAGAGATGTTAATATAAAGAATAACGAAGAAAAAGTGATCATACTATTAATTTTATATAATTTTAAATAAGTGCTTTTTAGTCAATTTTCGAAGCAATTTATAGCTCTATTGTTATATACAACAAATGCTATTTTTTACTCTATTACTAATAAGGTACAATTTGTTATTTTTAAAAAGTGCTCGAGGATGTAAATAAAATACGTTTTTGGTCACATTTTAATCTCGAAAGCCTAAATTATTAATCTTCCATTAATTAGATTTTCTTATTTTATAGTTTAGATTATAACTTTAAAATATTTTTAGAAAAAATATTTCGCAATATTATTTTACGTTTTCAAAAATGTTTAATATTTGTTGCCGAAAAGCGGCACAATTATAATCTTTGTATCTTATTCAATGTAGTATTTATTTAATTTGAGAATGTAAATCAAGAAGTGAAGAGAAAGTGTAAAATCTTTGGCAATGAGAAGCTTATAAAAAATAAAAATAATTGTTTATAACATAACACGAAAGAATAATTGTTTGAATGCGAACTAAAGATAGCAGTTAAAGTTAATTAGAAAAATCTCTTAAAAAACAGAAAATATTATAAAGCAAAAAAACTCAAGTTTTATAATTAGACCATTTTACCAATTATAGCTTAACTAAATTAAATTTTACACTTATTGAATTAACAATTAATTATAGTAAAATGTATGCATGGTTTGAATAATTACATAATATAACAAAAAATGAAGAACAGAGTGAAACATTTTGTAAACACGGCGTCCATTACCACTAGTTTGAGTATCGTTGAAATTGTATTTATTTCCAGGATTTTCCTCAAAATACTCACATTTGGAAGGATATTCAAGACTCACTTCATAAGGAATTATGTAAACATAGACTGTTGCATTCAATTTTGGATCAAATTCTGGAACTTTCTCAAAACTTTTCGGCGGTTCGCATGCTACAAATATTCCTCTTTCAAAATAACCGAATGTTCCATTTAAACCCTTTGCTCCTATTTTTCTGGCTTGTTTTCGAGTTGGATCTTCATCGTAATACTGACATTTGTGATAGTAATTCTTATCCGGGGGAATATAATGTATTTCCTCTCCAGTGTCCGTTGTGTTGATCTCGATATCAGTTTTTAGCGGTGGTTTGCAATGGAAAAAGTGACGATTGATAAAGAACCCAAAAACTCCATCTGTTCCCCGTTTTCCAATTATTCGAGGAAATATTTCTCCCGATCTCATACACCTTTCGTATACTTCTTTGGGCGGAAACAACACATCGCGTAATATTTGACTGCACGTCATTTTTTCGTATTGTTTGTCAATGTTTGTGTCACGGTTATCCCTGGTTATTGAATGCATTTTATCCTGCCTTAAAGAGTTTTGAGTTTTCATTATGGAACCTCTGTTTCTGTCGTGTCGTGATTCATAATCGTATCCTGAATTGTAAAATATTAATATAGAAGCAACAATTAATCTGATCATAATTACTAAATAATAATTTTAATTCTATAAACAAAATTTCTTACTCCCATATTGTTTTTATAAATAAAATTAATATTAATTTAATTAATAACTTACAATTGGAATTCTATTACTATGAGATGTGAATATACGGGTGTTTAATATAGGAAGAGGTGTGAATAAAAAATAACTGATCAACGAGTAAGTTGTAGTGCTGGTCACGCACAACAATAAACCACTCGTATCGGTATCTTATCTTTCAATTCATTTCTCAATAACACGCATATCTTTCACTTTAAAATAAGTTTGATGGTATAATAATAAATTAATTTACTGTAAGTTGTTCGGAATTTAAAACATTCCAGCTTTAATAAACATGCTATATGTAAAATTTAGAATGCGTTCAATGTCAAGTGTTTTAGTAGTGGTCCGAGTCTTAATATTATTCTGACGCCAATATCTATGCCTATGATATTGAGACCTTCAAACCAGATTATTACTACTTTATATTTATTGCTACAGTATAAGAATTGCTTAAGTTTATATAGAATAGTTTGTGAAGTATTTAATCCTCATTTATATTAAGACAAAGTAATATTTAAAATAATAACTATAAGAAAAATAAAAATCACTTAAACCACATAAAAGATTTAGATTATGAAATTTAATAATAGTCTCACCTCTATTTTTACGTTTAACAGTATGGTCTTTTAATGATCTGCCAAACTCTAAATAATCCAATGTCTCATTAGAGGACACGCAAATGATGCATACGATTAACACATAATAAATTTGTAAAAATATTTTTGCATTCATACTTCTTTACAACTGATACACATATATTATTAAATATATGTGATTATAATCGCGTTATATTGGCAATGATTACAAAATTATCCTTAACTGCATATTATGGACATTTAACTATAAACATCAAAAGTAAATGGAGTAATAAATCGATGCGGTTGTCACTGGAAACGTGACGTTTAGTTCATGTCCAGAATCATCAAAACTATTTTTGACATTTCAATCATATCGTTGACACAGTTTTCACTATAATGGTCAAAAATATTTTAGTATTAAGATAAATTTGATTCTAATTATAATTGATAAAATGATATTTTAATAACGAAACAATTATCGATCATATTAACAGAACATAACTCTTGCTTATTAGTTTCTGATCGATAAATTCATGTTATATTATAAATACATATTTTATCTTAATACAAATGCTCACATAAAATCCAATGGCAGTGTATGAAGCGTTAAATTCGATCAATAACTTTATGCTTTAATTATACGTTAGATTTGAGAAAAGCACTGCATTTTTTCATAAAATTTAGCTGCAGAATATGACAAGTAAAAATGAAAGTTTACTGTAGACTAATCTTTAATCTTAGGATTTAGGCTTATGATCTTTTTACGAGCTTAAGCCTACAGACTAGACATCACAGTAAACTGTCTAATCTGGTTCTATGATATAATTTATACTTTAAAATATTAATATCATTAAAGAAATGATTATAATTATAAAAATTATAATTTAATTACAACAAAATAATTCACATTAACAGTTAACATAATAGTTTAGAGCCAGACACTCGAGTGTTTCGATTGCTTTACAGCAATCATTATCAATGGCTTAAATTACCAAAAGATGATTCAAACTTTTTAATTGTATAAACAATATCAAATTATTATTTCAAAAGTAAAATACAAATATCATAAGATACATTACTATTACTATTATAATAAATATTTTTGACGTGACAGCTCATATTTACATAAATGCTTTAAATAATGGTATAGTAGGTTATAATTTTAAAAATTATATTTTTTTACAACAAAATTATTCACATTTTCAGTGAACATTATAGTTTAGAGCCAGACACTCGAGTGTTTTTTAAATTATAACCTATTCTTTAAAATGTTATTGTACAACAATAATAAACAAATCCTAATTAATGGTAAAGTAATTGGGTTTTAAAACTAAATATTGCTATCCTATATATGATAACAAAAGTTATAACAAAATCATATATTTCACTAAATTACACAAAAATATGTGTTCTACTGAAATATTATATAAAGCAACTGAAAATATTGCTTATAAGCAATATCCACTAAGCTTACTAACATTTTATAATTGTTAAAACATTAAAACTCTATTATAGCCTCGACATATCAAAGTTGACAAACTATTCATTCTCATCTCTAATCATTGCTTTTACGTGATATACACGTTAGTAGCCATTAGTTTTACGTATATATAAAGTTATATATTGTTTTATTGTTCTATTACATACTTCACGTGTGTAATTGTCGACTTTTTTAATTATGTATCGATCGATATCACGTGTTTGATCAGATATATTAGAGTTGTAACTTAATCAACGCTATTAACAATTAATTAATAAATTATATACACAATAAATATTTGTATTAATTAATTTAATTCACTGAACATCTGATAAGTTTGCAATAAATTATAAACTACAGTTATATAATAATATAAAGTTAATTAATACAAAAATTACGTATTTATAAAAATTTACTAAGTTAATAAATTTTAAATTACTGCTTTTGAGGTTTAATATAAGTCTGAACTTACAGAGAAACAATTTATTTCGAATATAAGGAAAACAGAAAAATAATGTAACACAATAAAGCTATTGCTGCGATGGCCAAGTTGTGCCTGTTTTGTAAAAACTTGTGAGAAATAAAACCATATTTCCGATGTTATAATTTTAGGGGGGAATAATGTACTGTAGTGAGCTATAAATACTTGTGTGTTTCACTATAATCATAAGTTTTACAATATATTTTACAAGAATAATCCCGCCTTCAGTGGGCACAACAGCTTCAGATTTTGATATTAATCGGAACCCCTCCAGAACCCCACCCGACTTATCCATAGTTATAATATTCACAATTTTGTTAAATAATGATTAATTATTTCCTAAATTTATAACATTGTTTTGTATATATGCATTTGTATTTTATATTTTATTTCAGTTATTTAGATTTCAAACTAACTTTTACATTTTATAACTAAGCTTTAACAAAGCAACAATTATATTATTAAATAATTTAATTTGTTTTAGAGCGAAGTCTTTACTGAGTTGTTATTTATTTATTTATTTCCATTAAATATTATTTATTTACAGTGATTTTATTGTACTATCACAATAGCAATATTCATGGTAACTTAAGGTTGTTTACCGGCAGTATTTACCTACATTTTGTAACATATTTATCTTGGGTTTGTCTCGAATCAGCCAATACACTAACGGAGAGCTCGGTCGTGTGCTTATATATTGGAGCCCGTACTCACCCTTTTTGCACAATTCAATGGTTGATGTGCTTAAACTTTAATCAATTTATGGCTTGCCTGACATAGACGCAAGATAAGGCGTCATCTTTATGTGATAGAATTTAAGTTTGTATCCTGCAGTTTATTGTGTGCAAAGCAAGTAATAAAAAAACAGCATAAGATTAACTTTTTTTACTTTTTGGGAGAGAATGTCGCGCTAAACTCTATCGCGTCAAAAACGATACCGTAAAACTAATTTAATAATATTTATAACGATAAAATTAATTATGTTTTTTGTTTGAAATAATATTGATTCAAATTTTGTTGTTAGAATAATGAAATCACTGTTCCTACTACAAATCTGGCGCATAACGTATAACAATCTATAAATCAAAACTTGAAAGAGCAGAAGGGTAGGTGTACTCTTAACTGTATAGAAATGAGTATATATGTATTATATAACGGAGTCGGGCTAAGTCTAACTAAGCATGCCTTGACCCCTAGTCATGCGAAAAAACCTAAAAAAATAGTTTTGAAAATAATTTTTTTGTAAAAATTTTTAAGTAATTATATTTTTTTGACAGAGAATGTAATTTAAGTCGAAATTTGTGTATGTAGCCCCCACTTAAACGTAAAAACTTGAAAAGACATTTTTAAAATTACAAATTCAAATTGAACACATTATCTAGTTTTTGGTAATGTATTAATATGCTTTGTTAAAATAGACAACACTGTTCTATTAATAAGTTTATGTGATAGGGATGTTAGGGCACACGTAATACAGCGGTCATTCAACAAACATAACCCGGGTTTATTCTATATTGTGCAAAAAACATTCGGAGAGCAATTTCCACTAAGTGGAGTTACATGAAGTTTAAGGAAATTGACATCGCTCAGTTCAGGGCAAAAATTCCGAACATCCACTTGAAGTGGACGTTACGTGAAGTTTAGAATCGTGACAACGGCCAAATGATGGACCTGAATTGCAGTCTAGCTCGACGAGTCTCATCTCTGGAGCAATAAATATCACAGGGAAGAGTACTTGGGCAGCGTTATTGTATGTGGGTTTTCGTTAGTAATGAAGAAGAAACTTCATTACTTTTTTATCAAAAACGTAAAGGGATAATCATTTCGATATTAATTTGATTAGATATATTAATATATTAGAGTTGTAAATTAATTAACGCTATTAACAATTAATTAATAAATTATATACACAATAAATATTTGTATTAATTAATTTAATTCACTGAACATCTGATAAGTTTGCAAAAAATTATAAACTACAGTTATATAATAATATAAAGTTTATTAATACAAAAATTACGTTTTTATAAAAATTTAAAAAGTTAATTAATTTTTAATTACTGCTATTGAGGTTTAATATAAGTCTGAACTTACAGTGAAACAATTTATTTCGAATATAAGAAAAACAGAAATATAATGTAACACAATAAAGCTATTGCTGCGATGGCGAAGTTGTGCCTGTTTTGTAAAAACTTGTGAGAAATGAAACCATATTTCCGATGTTATAAATTTAGGGGGGAATAATGTACTGTAGTGAGCTATAAATACTTATTGTGTTTCACTATAATCATAAGTTTTACAATACTGTATATTTTACAAGAATAGCCCGCTTTCAGTGGGCACAACAGGTTCAAACTTTGATATTAATCGGAACCCATCCCGAACCCCATCCGACTTATCCATAGTTAAAATATTCACCTTTTTGTTAGATAATGATTAATTAATTTCTAAATTAATAACATTGTTTTGTATATAAGCATTTGTAATTTATATTATATTTCAGTTATTTAGATTTCAAACTAATTTTACATTTTATATATAAGCGGTAACAAAGCAACAATTATATTATTAAATAATTTAATTTGTTATAGAGCGAAGTCTACTGATTTGTTATTTATTTCCATCAAATAATATTTTTTTACTGTGATTTTATAGTTCTAACACAAAAGCAATAATCATCGTAAGTAATAGGGGGAGGGTTCATTTCGAGCCCACGAATGGTTCATTTCAAAGTATTTGAAGTAAACTAAGATATTTGAGTGCATTAGCGAGTACTGCAACTAATGAATATCTGAAAAATATCACTATAAGGATGTTTTTTTGAAAAATTCAAGAACTATGAACTTCCCGAAATTTTAAGAGTTTATATTGATAAACGCATAAATCTCCTAAATGAATTTATTTTTAACAGCATTTTGATTGATAGCTCATTATTTGATTAAATTCTTGTTCCAGAAACGCCACCAAAGTAACTAAATTAATAATTTATAACAAAATAATTATTGATTGTTTTAAACTTAGGGCATTTTCAAGCGATTTGATTGAAAGATTGTTAAACATGTCAATTACAGAAGTTTCTGAAACCCCAGAAAAGTAATTCTAATAGATTCTGACTTTTTCTTTGGTTTTTTAAAAGTTTTACAAATGTTTTAGGGAAGCTTTAATTGAACTTTTCACTGGTGAATCGACTGATATTGTTAAGCTCACATACTCTATCAGACTAGGTAATACACAAGGATTGGATTTTTCACAAGAATATATAGATGAAACTGCTGAACATCCAACAGAAAGTTTATTAAAAAGGTTGCTTTTACCAAACCAAGAACAAGATGGAACACATAATATTAAAGAATCAGACCTAGAAGAAGGATTAGGTAACTATATTTCATTTATTTGTTAAAATATGTAGAAATTTATCAATTTCCACCCATAAATGGAGTTACAATAGTATAAATTATTGGTGCAAAAAACGATTCTAAAAGCTAAATTATCCAAATATAGTATAAGTCCATTGTCAAAAAGTATTTTTTCCTAGACCTCAAACCACGAAGAGTTTCAAGCCAAGAAATCATTACCAATCCATTTGAGCTCCAAACTTTTCTTCATAGCACACCAAAATTTAAAGAGTCAAACCCAAATTTGAATGCTCCTTCAGAGCTTAACAAATCTCTAATGTTTAAGGAGAAATTTAAAACTGTGTATATAGTTAAAGAAACTCTTGCCAAGCAAGCATCAAAGGTTGACTTGGAATCAATAGCATCTAATGCATTTTTCAGACAATAGTTCCGATCAATAAGTTGATTCCTTTCCAATAAAAAACTTAGAAGAAAGATCATGAGACCACGAGAAAATAGATTTTTTTTGTCATATATGTGACCAGAACAACGAAGGAAAATACATTTTTAGCCGCTATAAAAAAGGAATGTTTGGATATTTTAACGCATTCAAAAGGTTTCATTTTTTATTGTAATATTTTTTAATGTTTAATAAGATTAATATTTGACAATTATTTCAACTATATTGTTATCGTATTTTAATTTTAATTTTTTATGAATTTAACAATTACTATAGATTTTATATGGCATTTTAACAAATAATAAATGCTATGTTCTTTTATTTGTATTTTTTAATACAACCCCATCAAAGGGAGTGATATTAAACCACAATTACTGGAAATTCTTTTTTATAAAACTGATGTATCTTTGCTAATAAATATAATTTGCTCGGTTTTTCAAAATAATCAACATTGAGTACAAAACTATCAATAAATTTTTTTCAATGTCATTTGTGTGGTCTCAAATTTTATTAAAGTTATTGATCAGTTCAGAAGTACAATGAAAAACAAAAAAATACCAAGCAGAACTCATAACTAAAATATCTTTCACATATCCTTGTTTTAAACCATTGTCTATATAAAATGACAATAAATGATAGCATTTGGGGAACAACGTCTAAGAAATTAATTTAATATTTAACGTCGAAGTCCTTAAGCTGAAGTCTAAGAAGTTCTCTATTCTTTTTTGTTTAAGCCTATTATCTTGTTTACTTTTTTCAATAACTGATAAACATGGTGCTTCCTGAAAGAAAATCTCTTTGATATTTTTCCAGTCAAATGAAATACCAAAATATTTAAGAAAATTGTTATCGCACATGTTTGGTATAAGCCTTCGTCTATAGCTATTAAAATATACCGCATGCTTCTCATTAGCATTAGGCCAAATTTGATCATCTGAAGATCTTAGATTACTAAAATCAGTATTTTTGTAATCTTCATGTTTAAGATAACTAATAATTGTGTCGCTCCTCAAGATTTCTCTATAAATGAAAGAAAGTTTATTATCACTTGCTATAAAATTATTAAGATGATATATACAAACATTGCGGGAACCCATTGATGGGTATTAAAAAATGTATTTTTGCCTATTTGTCATAAAAGAGATGGTATAAAGGCTTTGAATTTAAATAATATTCAAAAAGGATATTCATGATTATGAATTAAAATGAGTTGTGGTTTATAGAAAAACGTGGTAACCACCCATACGTATTAAAAGCGCAAACACATTTCAAACTCTTAGTTAGGTTGCTATCTGCTAACACATTACCGTTTTCCAGTTTATACAGTATAATTTTTATATCAGGATTCATAGGGTTAACTTTTCATTGGTTAAAGGGTCAAAGATCATGTTTTCCCTTCAAACACAATAAGTTTTACTGTATTTAAAAGTTTAACATTAAGTTTTATTGGTGTTTTGAGTTCCTATGTATCCTTATTTAAAAATCATACTGTACTCTTCTAATGTATAACACATAATTATAATCTTTTAATTGATATTTTATTCAGCATTTAATAAAAGTCTCTAATTATAACTATTAAATATAAAAATTCTAAAATCCCTTTTAGTAGACTCGAATAAACTTTGTTGGCCTAAGGTTTTACTGGCACCCGAAAAACTAATTTTGGAAACTATTCTGTTCTAACGAAAATCTATCAGCCTTACAATATACATATTTTATAAAATAGTGGCGCACTTTCTTTTACGTACTCAATCATTCGGAATTTTTCGCATTTTCATATTTGTTTAACATAAATTCTTATTTGTTAATTGATGACTCAAACTTAAAGTAATATTTAAAGTTCATGAAAGCCTTGAATTGTAATTAACTTAAATATAAATTTTATAGTGTTTGAGAATTTGGGTGTAAAATTGTAAACTTTTTACGAGAGACAGCTTCAAGGATATTATAGGAGTAACAAGTTTTATGTTTGAATAATTGATTATTCTAATCGAACGTCAGCTGATATAAGAAATCTAACATTTATCTTCTCTACAAGAAAGTGAGCTAAGATACCGTTCTTTTTTTTGCTAATACCGTACTGAATGTTAAGTATTCAGTTATTTTTAAATAGTTTTTTGTGTTAAGTATATATATGTAACAAAATAAGTTGGATGCCTCAAGGACTACAACTTTTCTCAATCTTTTCTCTCCTCCTTCTTCTTAATAGTAATTGTTCTAAAAACACGTCATTAGTGAAGGGAAATTTGATTTTTATTCTTCTATAGAGTCTAAAAGCTGAAAGTATTAAATATTAAATCTGTAACTGGTTTTACGAAACGTTAAAAAAATGTTTTAACTATAGTTAGCGATATAATATATTTGCCAATCTATAGTAAAATTAGTTCAATTTTGCTGATGAAAGTAATAAGTGTTCACTAAAAGCTACAAAAAAACTTAAAAAGTTTTTGATTTTGTATAAAACTCTGTCTATAAAGGTTTAACTTATATTTACAAAATGTTTAGTTTTTTATTAAAATAATGAAAAAAACCACCACTATATTGATAATGATTTCTTATTTATTTGTGGTCTCAATTATAATTATTATGACAAAATCAACAGTGAGTGAGGAAACTATTTTCAATCAGTTATACTATAATAGTCTTAAAGAGAATATTGTCAAATCTCATCAAATGGCAAAACCAATGTCTAAAACGAAAACTTATAAAAAACAACAGAAATTCAATAATCATTTTTATTCATTATTCTCTATTTGATTGTTAATTTAAAGTTACCATTGATTTGTTTTAATCAAAATTAATTTCAATTAAATGTTTTCTATTATGATAAAAATACTTTTATAGTATGAAAAATATGTGATTTGATTTATGATTGATAATATCATATATTCCCTAAAAACTTGTAATAATTACAATTTGAAGAAATCAAATTAAATTAAATGATTAAAATTTAGTATAAATATAAATAAATAAACATAAAATGAATATTAAGTACTTTTTTATGACAACATATCATAGCATTACATAATAGAAATGGTACGCAATACGTATTACTGTATAAAATAGTTAGTTATGATTTGAATTAATGTTGTGGAGAAAATGAGTGGTAGCGGTAGTGGTAGTGGTAGTGATGTCAGCATTATTGGTCAATGCGGTGAAGGTGTTGAATGTCTGACATTAGATTTCGGACCATTCGAAACGGTTCATCGATGGCGAAGACTCGGAGAGTGCGATGAATTTGTGGGAAGTCGTCGATCGAAGCATACCATCGTTTCGTATCGCGAAGCGCTTTACGTGTTTGGTGGCGATAATGGTAAACATATGCTCAACGATTTGCTACGATTCGACGTCAAAGACAATTCGTGGTGTCGTGCGTTCACGTGTGGCATTCCTCCCACTTCCAGATACCATCATTCCGCTGTTGTTTATGACAATTCCATGTTCGTGTTTGGCGGATACACAGGAGATATTCATTCCAACTCTAACTTAACCAATCGAAATGATTTGTACGAATATAAGTACACGACAGGACACTGGACTGAATGGAAGTTTGAGGGGAAAATGCCTGTCGCGAGGTCTGCACACGGAGCTGCTGTTTATGACAATAAAATGTGGATTTTTGCTGGTTATGACGGAAATGCCAGACTTAATGATATGTGGACCATATCTCTGACTGGTGACCACCGATATTGGGAAGAAGTGCATCAATCGGGTGACTGTCCGCCCACGTGTTGCAACTTTCCTGTTGCTGTGGCGCGAGACAGTATGTTCGTGTTCAGTGGTCAGTCTGGCGCTAAGATGACTAATGACTTGTTTCAGTTTCACTTTAAAACTAAGAGGTTATTCAACTATTTTATCAATTATTAAATTGTTAAATAATTATAAATAAATAATGAAAGGTGGACACGAATATCGACAACGGAACACATACTGCGTGGTGCGCCTCCGCCTCCAACTCGTAGATATGGGCACACAATGGTCGCGTTTGATCGCCATCTCTATGTGTTTGGTGGTGCGGCTGATTCCACTTTGCCGAGTGATCTTCACTGGTAACAAATAAATTGGATAACTTTAAACATTTAATTTAACTTGAATTTGAATTTAGCTTCGATTTGGACATTCAGAGCTGGTCTGTGGTGCAGCCATCGACCGACAGCGACATACCTTGCGGACGACTTTTCCACGCGGCAGCTGTTATCGCCGATCGTATGTACGTGTTTGGCGGAACAGTTGACAACAATGTTCGCAGCAGCGAATTATTTCGATTCCAGTTTTCATGTTATCCAAAGTGTACGCTTCAGGAAGATTTTGGCTCACTGTTAGAGAGCAAACAGTTTTGTGATGTAGAGTTTTTAGTTAATGCTAATAAAGATAATAACGAACAATCGGACCGCGATATTGTTTCAATACCGGCTCACATCGCGTTTGTTGCCGCGAGGTCTCAGTATCTGAAGAGCAAAATTAGTGCCGCACTCGAACTACAACTCGATAATAATAATATTTTGCAATCGGAAGTTGAAGCACAAGCAGATGTGAGCAATAAAGTTTCGGCCACTAAAATGTCGAGATTACAAATTGCGCTGAAAAATGTAAATTCGGAAGCGTTTGAGGTGGTTCTTAACTATATCTACACCGATCGTATTGATCCTAATAAGAAGTCAACGGATCCATTGAGCAATAAAATCGTGCTGCTTATGATGGATGTGTACACTTTGGCCGTTCTGTTTCAGATGCAACGTTTAGAGCATTTGTGCGTACAATATTTAAATGCCGCTATTAATCATAGCAATGTTTTGGTTGCGCTTTTGAATGCCACTGAATTGAAATTGGATTTTATAAAGGTATTGGTATTACATCTTGTAAATTGTTTAAATACCGATAATTCTTTCTGTTATAAAGGAATTTTGTATGAAATTTATCGTTAAAGAAAACAATTATTCATGCATTGTGATGAGTAAAGAATTTGAGACATTATCGCAACCATTAATGGTGGAAATAATACGACGAAAGCAGATGCCGAACGTTCGCACTTTCAGTAATGGCTGTGATAACGCCACCAATATTAACAGTAATAGTAACACTAATAGCAGCACTAATCTGTCGAGTGCTGGCGCAGTGATTGGAAGTACATTACAGCAGGATATGGAATTATTTTTACGGAAATATGGCACACAATTTTGCGACATAACGCTTGTGCTTGAATCGCATGAAATACTCGCGCATAAGGCAGTACTCGCCGCGAGATGTTCTTATTTCGAAGCCATGTTCCGTTCATTTATGCCCACTGATAATACCGTTAAAATAGCGATCGGCGAAATGGTTCCTTCTGTTCAGTCATTTCAAACATTGATGCGTTATATTTATTATGGTGAAGTAAAAATGCCGCCCGAAGACAGTCTTTATTTATTTTCGGCGCCATATTTTTATGGGTTTACTAATAATAGATTGCAGGCATTTTGCAAACAGAATCTCGAAATGAATGTGACGTTCGAAAATGTTGTCCAAATATTAGAAGCGTCCGACAAAATCCAAGCGCTGGACATGAAGAAGCACGCGCTCGCTCTCATTGTCCAATGCTTTCCTAAAGTTGCTCGAATGCCTGCGCTTAGAAATTTGAGTCGACAACTTCTTTTGGATATATTGGATACTTTGGCTGACAGTTTGAATAGTATACAGAGCGGCCAAGAGTTGGCCAAGATTTTTATGCTCTCGAATGACAGCATTTTTAATATGTGATTTTATTGTTATTTAATTTTTCCATTGTTTAAATGTTTGTATTTTTATGTCTTGTACAGCATACGTATACCGTAATTAATAGGTTTATTTCTCATTATGTTATATTAAGACACATTTCTTATCTGTTGCGACAAAGTTTTCTGTTTTTTAGCTCAAACATTTGGCTAAAACCACATTTATTTAATTCGAAAAACATCGAATTTAAAAAATATCTACAGATTCATCGAGAGGTTGCGGATGCGGTTAAAGTTTTGAGGAACAACATTTGAAAATTAATAACGTGTATCTGTAAAGGTGTACAAAATATATCTCATCTTTTGTATAATCAATGAAATTTTTTTTCAATTTACTGTTTTTTTGAATTAATTAAAAGATGTGATAATATTATTAATTTTTACACTTATTTTTGCTTGAAATTGGCATTTATAAGCTTAGTTTTAACTTAGCCATTAATTAACATGTATAGTACAATCAACATTATTAATTCTATATTACAAGAAAAAATTTGTTAATAAATAATTATTAGTTATATAAAGTTAATACTAGAATTTTGAAGAGCTATTAGTGATGATGTTCCTTGTGTTGATGTCCCGAATGGTGTTCCATGTGGTGGTTTTCGTGATGACCTTTGTGCTCATGTTCATGACCACCATGTGATCCATGCTTTCCACTGTGATGAGCCCAGCTTTTGCTTCCTTGGTTCTCATGTCCACCTTTGGCGTGTTGCGCACCACTTTTATGTTTTTCAGATCCATGATCACTGCCATGCTTTTGGTGATGCCATTGCTTTTGACTCGATGTTTTATGTCCGTTAATCTCTTCCTTTTTCTCTTCTTTATGCCAATGCCATTCCACTATTTCTCCATGACCTTTATCTATAGTGTGCTTTTTCTTTATATAGAAATAAAATGTATTATAAAGTTAAATAAACGATTTATAATAAAATTTAATTTGTTTAAAAAGTTAAAAGAGAATAGTAGAAGAGTAAGATTCTGAGAGAAGATGAAAATAGTTAACAAAATCATTAATACTTCTTTAAACCATTTCTTTTCGTGCTCTCCTTTTTTACCCCCAGTTTCAACGCTCTTTTCTGCGCCTTCCTTTTTCTCTCCACCTTTATCCCATTTTCCATGATCTTAATAAAAAAACATATTTTTAAAGTTTTCAATTCTTCTAAAATAACTATCAATAAGTTAATGTTTAAATGCAATTCCAATTAAAAAATGAAAAAACTGACCATAATGCCCTTTTTCTGAATGATGCTTATGTCCGTCTGATCCATGTTTCTCTGACTCTTTTCCTTTAATTCAAAAATTTTTATTATAATTAAAATTTAACATACATAGCCAAAAACAAATATGATAATATTAAATATAATTACGATGATGACTCGATTCGCCGCCATCGTGTCCACTACTCTCATGACCACTTTTACTATCCTTATGGCCACTATGATGATGAGATGACTGATGACCCGCAGCTGTATCTAAATCATCTAATTTATCGATCACTGTTTTATTTTCATTATTTAATAATAACTTAATTGGCGTTTGAGCTGTGATTACTTTCTCCACATAACTTTTATTATTTGCCGATACGTTAAAAATAGTAAAAATTATAGTAAAAATAACTGAAAAAATTAGTTTCATGGTTACCTATAATTTTATACCCAAAAAATTGTAATTCTCTATTTTCATTACACCTATTAAGCTAAGCTTATATTAGTTATAAAAATATACTAAAAGTCTTGTTGCTTATATACTAAAGTTTTTGCTTAAGAAATAATCACTTAAACAATTAATTGCTAATAAATAATTAATTTTTTTCGTATTGAGGTAAATTATTTCAACCAGCAATTTATTAAAACATAAATAACAAATTACAGGACATTATATAAATTGCCATTAAATAGTGTAACAATATATATATAAAAACTATGTTTTTAAATAATTTGGAGAAGTTTTTAGGGCTCCATCGTAGTTATGAGAATTTAACTTAGTTAACTATTAGCCCATAACGATCGTGATTTATATATACTTATGCAATAAAATAATTATAATATGCAAACAAGATATATAATATACTGTGCAATCACTTATTTCGATAAGTTTAATCTTTGTACAAAGTAATTGTGTCTTAAAATTAAATTATGATTTTATTCTTAGTATTTGGATATTCCAATTCAAAATTTCGTTTAAAATTAGAAATTGGAAAACAAACAATTATAACGTAGAAGTTGTAACAATTACAATACAATTTGATTTTTTGTAAGTATGTTGTCAGTGCGTTGGCAGTGTGTCAGTAATTAATAACCTATTTTCACAGTCATGACTTATATTTTCCAACAGATTAAATAGTTTATTTTAATCAAAAGTTCTAAAATGTTTTGCTATTCAATGTTTGCATAAGTTATAACTGGGCTGACCATCTGTTCTTACGATAAACGTGAAATAATAAGTTTTCTGAGAGCCCTGATGTCCTAAGTAAAAAATTGGGCGACTACCGGAAACCGTGAACATTTGGTCACACTTTATAGAAAACCCGTATTTAAACGACTGCCAACACAACAACCAAAAAATTTGTTTTCAATGGGCTTTAATAATTTTGAAATAGACTTTAAAACTTAAATGTTAGATCTTAGAAATAAGTTTATGTATAAAAACACGTAAGAATTTGATTTATTGAAGAATAGGAACCGAAATTTCGCAAAGAGCGAGCGACCAACAAACTTACGAGTTAAATGCTAATGGTTTAGCTTAATATTGTTTATAGCTTGGTATGGAAAACCTTTAAACCATTAATAACATTATTAAGTTTACAATACTCATATTCATGGTGTCCCAGAATGTGTCGGTCTGGGGGAGGTTACTTTCTTCCTTTTCAAAATTTTAGGTGGGGTCAAACTACACGGATTTAAGCGACAATTTTTCTGCCATCGGACAAAAAAACATTAAAAAAATATTTCTCCCCATAGGGATGTCATTTTCCATTTTTTTTGGTAGGGGGTCAACTTTTTAAGAATTCTTGGGGGGGGGTAACCCCCTCCAGCCCCCTCTAGGACATCCTACTCATAATAGGTAAGAATTATTAATAGTTAGTAGGAGCGGCCCCCGGCCCCCCTATTGGTCGGTCGAAAATTTATACCCCTGACTAAAACCTTATACCTCTGACTAAAACCTTATACACCTTACTAAAGCTTTATAACCCTAACTTAAACCTTATACCTCTGACTAAAACCTTATACACTTAACTAAAGCTTTATAACCCTAACTCAAACCTTATACCTCTGACTAAGACCTTATACCCCTGACTAAAACCTTATACCCCTAACTAAAGCTTTATAACCCTAACCCAAACATTATTCTCTTAACAAAAATTCTTATAGGGGAAATAAAAAATTTTATACTACTGTCTAAACATAATTTAATTGTTAATTATTATATGTCATGTTTATACAATTTAATTAATCAGAAATAATAGTCGAATGATAGTTTTTTAATGACTAATTGTGTAGCATCAACTCTATCAGACATTAAAATGCTGGGACATTATAATACCGACGCTTCACTTTTAATCATGTTAAATAGATAGAAAAGTGTATGCATAAAATGGCGCCACTAAAATATTTTTTGATTTTTAATCGAATTGAATTATTTATTATTCAATATTTATTTATTAGAAATAACTTTTAAACCATTTTTTTTTGTAATAATAATTCTTTATTGAAATTATTTATAAATTTAATCCATAATACAAATTAATAATAAAAATTATATATTCAATTAACTTGCAGTCTGGGAATTTAAATAAGTTTAAATATATTTAATAGCCATACGGCATAGTTTTAGTCAGAGGTATAAGGTTTTAGTCAGGGGTATAAAGTTTTAGTCGGGTATAAGGTTTTAGTCAGGGGTAAAAGGTTTTAGTCAGAGGTATAAAGTTTAAGTCAGGGGTATAAGGTTTTAGTCAGTGTATAAGGTTTAAGTCAGGGGTATGAATTTTCGACCGACCTAAAGGGGGGCCCCTTCTACTAACTGTTGTACTAAATTAGATTTAGACTATATTCGTGTTTGAAACTGAATGCTTTAATAATGTAAATATTAAATATGTGCCGAGCAAGTTTCCCGGACTTCGAATAAAACTTCCAAA